>SJYT01026546.1:228774-243149 GCA_006410635.1 Cephalophus harveyi | reverse complement strand
GCATTGCCTTTCTTTGGAATTGGAATGAAAACTGACCTTTTCCAGTCCTGTGGCCACTGCTGAGTTTTCCAAATTTGCTGGCAGATTGAGTGCAGCACTTTCACAGCATCATCTTTCAGGATTTGAAACAGCTCAACTGGAATTCCATCACCTCCACTAGCTTTGTTCGTAGTGATGCTTTCTAAGGCCCACTTGACTTCACATTCCAAGATGTCTGGCTCTAGATTAGTGATCACATCATCATGATTATCTGGGTCGTGAAGATCTTTTTTGTACAGTTCTTCTGTGTATTCTTGCCACCTCTTCTTAATATCTTCTGCTTCTGTTAGGTCCATACCATTTCTGTCCTTTATCGAGCCCATCCTTGCATGAAATGTTCCCTTGGTATCTCTAATTTTCTTGAAGAGATCTCTAGTCTTTCCCATTCTGTTGTTTTCCTCTATTTCTTTGCATTGATCACTGAAGAAGGCTTTCTTATCTCTTCTTGCTATTCTTTGGAACTCTGCATTCAGGTGCTTATATCTTTCCTTTTCTCCTTTGCTTTTCGCCTCTCTTCTTTTCACAGCTATTTGTAAGGCCTCCCCAGACAGCCATTTTGCTTTTTTGCATTTCTTTTCCATGGGGATGGTCTTGATCCCTGTCTCCCGTACAATGTCACGAACCTCATTCCATAGTTCTTCAGGCACTCTATCTATCAGATCTAGGCCCTTAAATCTATTCCTCACTTCCACTGTATAATCATAAGGGATTTGATTTAGGTCATACCTGAATGGTCTAGTGGTTTTCCCTACTTTTTTCAATTTGAGTCTGAATTTGGTAATAAGGAGTTCATGATCTGAGCCACAGTCAGCTCCTGGTCTTTTTGGTGACTGTGTAGTAGAGCTTCTCCATCTTTGGCTGCATAGAATATAATCAATCTGATTTCGGTGTTGACCATCTGGTGATGTCCACGTGTAGAGTCTTCTCTTGTGTTGTTGGAAGAGGGTGTTTGCTATGACCAGTGCATTTTCTTGGCAAAACTCTATTAGTCTTTGCCCTGCTTCATTCCGCATTCCAAGGCCAAATTTGCCTGTTACTCCAGGTGTTTCTTGACTTCCTACTTTAGCATTCCAGTCCCCTATAATGAAAAGGACATCTTTTTTGGGTGTTAGTTCTAAAAGGTCTTGTAGGTCTTCATAAAACCGTTCAACTTCAGCTTCTTCAGCATTACTGGTTGGGTCATAGACTTGGATAACTGTGATATTGAATGGTTTGCCTTGGAAAAGAACAGAGATCATTCTGTCATTTTTGAGATTGCATCCAGGGATATTAATGCTAACAGCTGGCTTTCTGGAGAAGGAAACCCTGCTCTGTAGTACTTACCAATGTCAACGGTGTACATTCTCTCATCACAGCCAGTTACAAACTATCAATTGGACATTACTAAGTATAAAAAGCAGAGAAGGCAATGGAATCCCACTCCAGTACTCTTGCCTAGAAAATCCCATGGATGGAGGAGCCTGGTAGGCTGCAGTCCATGGAGTCGCACAGAGTCGGACACGACTGAAGTGACGCAGCAGCAGCAGCAGCAGCAGCAAGTATAAAAAGAGGAACAAATCTGTGCCACTGGCTCTTGCCAAGTAGTAAGAGCCAGTCCCATTCCATTAATGAGAGCTATTTGCCTTTGACGTTCTTAAAGAAGGCACCAGCAAAAAGCTGGGGGGAAAAAAAAGGCACACACCACAGTAAAATCAACCCAGCTGGATTGCCTCATGGTTTTATGTTAGAATACTCCTCTTTTAAGCAGTAAAAGAAAATCAAGTTGAAAGTCTTTACCTAAATAGGAAGCAACGAATTCCCTAGACCTTAGCATTCTCAGGTTGTCAGTAACCTAGATCCAGTGATAACACACGGATGACACAGACAAGTAGCTAATGTCTACAAATGATTTGAGAAGTACGATAGCCTTAAAAATACATATCACTATAAACAAGACAAAAAAGTGAGATGATTAAAGACTCCCAGGAAACATTTCTAACTCTTTTTTATGTATTTTCAGAGGTGGCAACTCTGAATGACACCAGGGCCAGCCAGCCAGCCTCATGTGCATTTCAGATTTTAATTTTTTTTAAGGTACTTGTTTGATATTGTTCAAGGTTTTTATAACGTCAACTGAATAATCCACTGAGGTTTCCTCTGAAGGAAACAGCCATACAAAATAAAATGAATTATATGATACAATCAAATAAAATATTTTATGCATTTTAAAAACAAACCCATGACACATATCAGATTTTATCAGAAAGATTGAGACTTGCTGATATGACATGAAAAAGGCTGCAAATAGCAATAATCCAAACTCCAAGAGGTTTCTCTAACTTTAGTGCCAGGTTTAAAAACTATTGTGATATATAAAAACTATATATTTTCTCATATTGATGTTTTTATCAGACTTACCGTATAGAATGTAAGTCTCATGAAACAGACCATCAGATTTGTTCACTGCTATATCTCTAGCTGTTAGCACTTCTCTAGTGCCCAGGAAAAAAGTAGTTGTTCCACAAATACTGTTGAATGAATGTAGAATATAAAAGTAGGCAAAAAGTTCATAACACTTAAGTGAGATAATAAATACAAATATGGTTAATAAAAGGGCCTCACTTCCTTCAGTGACAGAGGTCCTAATCATCTAATGGTTCACCAACACTGTGTTTTTAGTTTAATAAGAATATAAGCAATAATGTTTCATGACTCTCAACTGGACAATTTAGAAATGTTAGTGGTGGATTTATAGTTGGTCTAATTCTCTATGGGTATTCATTGTGGTATATTGAGTGCAGCACTTTCACAGCATCATCNGTGAGTCTGAGTGAACTCCGAGAGATGGTGATGAACAGGGAGGCCTGGCGTGCTGCGATTCATGGGGTCGCAAAGAGTCGGACACGACTGAGCGACTGAACTGAACTGAACTGATTCATTGTGGTGCTGGAGAAAACTCTTGAGAGTCCCTCGGACAGCAAGGAGATCAAGCCAGTCAATCCTAAAGGAAATCAGTCCTGAGTATTCATTGGAAGGTCCGTTGCTGAAGCTCCAATACTTTGGCCACGTGATGTGAAGAGACAACTCACTGGAAAAGACCCTCGGATGGGAAAGATTGAAGGCAAAAGGAGAAAGGAGTGGCAGAGAATGAGATGGATAGATAGCATCACCAACTCAATGGACATGAATTTGAGCAAACTCTGAGAGATACTAGAGGACAGAGAAGCCTGGCCTGCTGCAGTCCTTGGAGTCACAAAGAGTCAGATATGACTTAGCAACTGAACAACACATCAACAAATTCCTATGGGTATTAATCTTCTGACCTTTCTAAACTGTCAGAGACTTCTTGCTCTTAGACTGTATCTCGTAAATATATTCTAACCATTGATTTTTTCCAACATATACTCTGCACACTTTCATGTTTTAAGATCACATAAAACCAATACAATATTGTAAAGTAATTAGGCTCCAATTAAAATAAATAAATTTAAATTAAAAAAAACTAAACAGAGATAGAAAATGTATCAGTTAGATGAGCAATAACCAAGTAGATTTTAAAAAATATTCTCTCCATTAAATTAAATAAGGAGTTAACCCATCTCAGGAAAAAAAAAAAAANTAAATTTAAATTAAAAAAACTAAACAGAGATAGAAAATGTATCAGTTAGATGAGCAATAACCAAGTAGATTTTAAAAAATATTCTCTCCATTAAATTAAATAAGGAGTTAACCCATCTCAGGAAAAAAAAAAAAAAAACCTAAAAATAAAAATGAAAAATACAAATATATATGGAAATATGTTGCCTTTGTTATTGCATGCATGCTAAGTCACTTCAGTCACGTCTGACTCTGTGTGACCCCATGGACAGCAGCCCACCAGGCTCTTTTGTCCCTGGGATTCTCTAGGCAAGAATACTGGAGTGGGTGGCCATTTCCTTCTCCAATGCAAGCTAAATTGCTTCAGTCATGTCTGATTCTGTGCAACCCCATGGATAGCAGCCCATCAGGCTCCTCTGTCCATGGGATTCTCCAGGCAAGAATACCGGAGTGGGTTGCCATTTCCTTCTCCATGCTTTTGTTATTAGGAAACTCAATATTTTAAAATAAATGTAAAGATGTTAATCTTCACAAATCATCATAGAAATCCACACTGCAACATGCAATGATAATTTTTGTTACATATGCAAAAGCTGATTATAAAAGTTGATAAATTGCAGTTCTTACTGGGAAAAGTACACTTTGCTGTGTATAGGATTAAGAATTTATAAAACTTATTTGGAATAAAATTTGATTGCATTTATTAAAATTGAAAATGTGGGTATATGTTGAGCAATTTGTGTAGGTTTCCCCAATATCTGCAGGGGCTTCTTAATTTGGGAGAACCCAAGACCACATCTCTTGCACAAAAGCATTATATATTATATATTACATTTTAATTTCTCATATTTTCGTGCTTTCCTTTTCCATATTTCCATCTCATCATATATTATCATATGTTATTGCCATATGTTTAATTAAGTCTGTGAAAATATTCTTATCAGCAGCTTTATGTTTTACATTTTTCTTGGACTAATTATAATATCTAAATGTCCAAGGGTTGACTACAATGCACTTCTTTTTCTTTTGATGATGGGTTATATATTTGTTTTCCTTTGTACATTTGATCATTTTGTATTATAAGTTGGACACTACATTAATAGTTGTAGGGCATTTGAATGACATTAAATTCCTTTAAAGTGTGTTGAATTTTGTTTTGGCAGATAAATGTCTGGTGGATAACATTGGTCTTGTCAGACTTGGATTCATTTGCTGTTAAGCAACTTATTGACCAAAGACATATCAATATATCTTTTGTTACCTGAACATTATTGACTGAAGATGTTTTAATATTGAAAACGTTTCAATATTCACTTACATAACAAATCACTGGCCGTAGGCATTAGTTCTGCAAAAGTCCGCCAGTCAATCATTTGGTGAAAGTGAAAGTGAAAGTGAAGTCACTCAGTCGTGTCCGACTCTTTGCGACCCCATGGACAGAGGAGCCTGATGGGATTTTCCAGGCAAGAGTGCTGGAGTGGATTGCCATTTCCTTCTCCAGGGGATCTTCCCAACCCAGGAATCGAACCCGGGTCTCCCGCATTGCAGGCAGATGCCTTACCGTCTGAGCCACCAGGGAGGTAAATCTATTTTGTTTTTTAACTTAGTCCTACTAATGGTTAGGCCCATACTCTTGCATGTGATCTTTACAGATAAAGGTAGAGCTTGAGATAGCGATCTATAGTTATAGATACAGATATCTATCTATATCTCTACCTAGTCTTTCTGGACTTTCAACTGAAGGCCAATGTGCTGAGTAATTTCTTTCTACTCTGGGTGAACCATAACTCCAGTGTCCCCCAGCCCTGCTGACCCCTCCTTAATCACTTTTCTGTCCCATAGTAACCATACTCTGCTAGGAATCCCAGAGATTCGCCCTTTGCTCTTTCAGCCTATCCGTTGGCCAAGGCCGGAATAAATTCATGTCAGTTTATAGGTAACCAGGTAACCTTCTTCTCAATAGCTCTCCTCTCAGATTTCTTTCAATGCAAATTCTATGTCCTTACTCCAGTAAGACTTCTGCCTGGGCTTGTTTCCATCTCCCTGCTCTGTGTCAGTTAAGTACCCCTAGAAGAATGTGGGGCGATTGTTGGGCAGTCTTGCGGTTCACGTTGCTTATTTATCTTTCTTCAGAGATCACTGTCCCCAACCGCCTCTTTTTCAATGTCTGCAAATAGTGATTCACACATTTCATACAATTTTACAGGTGTTTCTGTTGGAATGCCATATCCTGAACCAGTCACTCTTTCAAAGCAGAAATATCTTTTAGCTCTTTTTGAGATACAGAAATTAAGAAAAGCTATTTAGTTATCATGACAAAGTAAGTGATAAATAGAAATTAATTTTAACACATGTCTTCTGACTTTATATCCAAGGTATTTCTATAAATATAGCTGCTTTGCAAATGAAGAGCACTAGAAAAATATGGAGTGGGGCAGGTTTTCTAACTCAGTGGTACACAGCCTTCTTATTAATGGAATAATAAAATTGCAAACATTTTGTAAGAAATAATTTAAATTTTGTGATACTGTTCACTTTTTCCTAGACATTAAACTCATCCACAGCAACAATAACAATGCTCATTATCTCCTAGACTTAACATTTCATAAAAACAATATACAATCATAAAGATTATATTAATAAACATCATTTTCAATAAAGGAGAATTATAGCAAATAAATTTCATTTTATAAAAGTCTCACTTTATTTTATTTTATCTCTTCTTAGACATAAGCGGAGTAAACGTCAAAATGTGCAAAAGCATACAAAAGCACATGTTTGGAAATAAATGACAAAGCATTTTATTTTTAAAAATCATCATTTTAGTGCTTTCTGTGTCAGAAAGCATTCTTAGTGCTTACAGTTATTAATTCATTTAAATATCATAATTATGTAATGAATCAGGTCCTATTGTATTACCCACTTTTTTACAGATGATGAATCTGATGTGTGAAAAATGAAATATTTTACCCAACATCACCCAACCAATAAGTAGCAGAGCTAAAATTGTCACTCAGAAAATCAGGTTCTTAAACTTTGCTTCTTTACTCTGATTATTCCTTTTCAAATAGAAATCCGAGGGGGTAAAACAGACATATGTGATGAATAATGTTTCCAAAGCTGTTTTTCCAATCAATTTCAAATAGATACAGATTTTCCCAAAATATACTATTGTGTTGGAAGAGATATTTTACTTTAACTTTTCATTTCTTGAAATTTTGTCTCAGATAAAATAATCACTCACTATATAATGGGGAAAAGGGGCATTTTTTTTTTCTGGTTCTGCATTTCTAGTCATAAATGAAGGTTACTATTTTAGAGTATGTCATTAAAATAGATAATATTCACTGCAAACAGATATAATTCAGAAGGTTAAAATTCCAGTTAAGATTAGTCTTTAAAATGTAGCCCCTTTAAAAAATTAATCTAAAAAAATTTATGGTGCAAAGAAGCATTGAAATAGCTTCTTGGAAGGAAGGAAGTCATGCATCAAAGAAAAAGACCATAAAGTGCTCAAACGCAAATAAAATGTATTGATTCACAGTAGTAGCTTCTGAGTAAGAAGAACAGAAAAAAAATGATATTCTTCCAGTTTCTGTTTTATGAGAAAATCAAGTGTATGTCCTAATCAAAATGTATTCATTAATAAATATGCAACAATTTAAATAACAATTGGAAAATGATTATAAGTTGCAGTTTATTATTGAAAATTGCAACTATTAAAAATAGGACAGATAATTTGGCAAGAGTTATATTTAAATATCTAGATGTTTTATGTGTTAGTCATATTTCCAATCTCTTAGGAAGAAGACATTTAGATGATCTAAATGAACTTAAACAGATGGAAATGACTGATTTTCTCAGATTTTTGCAAAAAAGTAAAACCTTTCATTTACTTGGAATCTAAACCTCAGATATGCAGATAATACCACCCTTATGGCAGAAAGTGAAGAGGAACTAAAAAACCTCTTGATGAAAGTAAAAGAGGAGAGTGAAAAAGTTGGCTTAAAGCTCAACATTCAGAAAACGAAGGTCATGGCATCCGGTCCCATCACTCCATGGGAAATAGATGGAGAAACGGTGGAAACAGTGTTAGACTTTATTTTTGGGGGCTCCAAAATCACTGCAGATGGTGATTGCAGCCATGAAATTAAAAGACGCTTACTGCTTGGAAGAAAAGCTATGACCAACCTAGATAGCACATTCAAAAGCAGAGACATTCCTTTGCCGACTAAGGTCCCTCTAGTCAAGGCTATGGTTTTTCCAGTAGTCATGTATGGATGTGAGAGTTGGACTGTGAAGAAGGCTGAGCGCCGAAGAATTGATGCTTTTGAAGTGTGGTGTTGGAGAAGACTCTTGAGAGTCCCTTGGACTGCAAGGAGATCCAACCAGTCCATTCTGAAGGAGATCAACCCTGGGATTTCTTTGGAAGGAATGATGCTAAAGCTGAAACTCCAGTACTTTGGCCACCTCATGGGAAGAGTTGACTCATTGGAAAAGACTCTGATGCTGGGAGGGATTGGGGGCAGGAGGAGAAGGGGACGACCGAGGATGAGATGGGTGGATGGCATCACTGACTCGGTGGACGTGAGTCTGAGTGAACTCCAGAAGTTGGTGATGGACAGGGAGGCCTGGCGTGCTGCGATTCATGGGGTCGCAAAGAGTCAGACACGACTGAACGACTGAACTGGACTGACTTAAACAAGTTGGGAGCAAAAATAATTAGAATATTTTGCTGCACATGCAAAAATTAAGCTTTCACATCAAGATTTTTCTCAGTGACTACCATAGGCAAACCATTGTCAAAATAACGTCAATATACAAAAGGTTTCCTCCCCTATGTATTTAATAGTACCAGACTATCAGAATGGCTCTAATACAATTTTCCAAAGCAGGACAATGGCATGGTTGAACTTTAGCTCCTAAATCAATTATTAGAGTTTCTCATGCAGCTATTGTTTTTTAAAAAATTTATCGAGTTATAGTTGCTTTCCAATGTTGTGTTAGTTTCTGCCATACAGCAAAGCGAATCAGCTATATGTAGACATATATCCCCTCCTTTTTAAATTTTCTTCCCATTTGGGTCACCACAGAGTGTTGAGTTGAGTTCTCTGTGCTATACAGTAGGTTCCGATTAGTCATCTGTTTTACACATAATAGTGTATATACATCAGTCCCAATCTCCCAATTCATCCCACCTCTTCTTTCCCCTCTTGCTGTCCATATGTTTGTTCTCCACATCTGTGTCTCTATTTCTATTTTACAAATAGGTTCATCTGTACCATTTTTCTATCTTCCACATATATTAAGTAAGTCAGAAAGAGAAAAACAAATAGCATGTATTAATGCAGCTCTTTTGAGATGGTAGCCTATATCTAGCCTTTCAGAACTGCAACTAGCCTATTTGCTTTACAGTCAGGAAGGGAATGTAATTGGATCAACAAACATGCATTGCCATATAGGATTGGCTTGAGTCACCTGCTCGTTCAGATGGTGAAATGAAATCTATCAATCTTAATGCAACATTCTGAACATGGACTCATCATAAGCTAATCATAATTCATATACATGTATTGTATCTCATTATGTTGTCCTTGGAAAATTCAGTTTCATATAGTGAATACTTTAACTTCCACTCAGCAAAATAACCATTGTAAACCATTGAAACACTCATGTAAGTGGAAACTAATTTGTGGCAATTATGTGTCTTGAAAGGAAAGACTCTTGGATTTTTTTTTTTTTTTTTTTTTTTTCAGGCTCTATTTGCTTTGCTCATTTGCCAGCTCACTGTCTTCTGCCCAAAAACCTAATGAAGGATATTCTCAGCTTTAGGTCCTAAGCACTTTTATTTTTTGATTCTTCATTCCCAAGGCAATAACATCAATAACCATGGTTTCAATTATTGTATACATGTTAACAAATCCCCAGTTCATATACCTACCCAAGAATTCCACTCTTAGCATCACACTCAGTTCAGTTCAGTTCAGCTCAGTTCAGTCGCTCAGTCATGTCCGACTCTTTGTGACCCCACGAATGGCAGCACACCAGGCCTCCCTGTCCATCACCAACTCCCAGAGTTCACTCAGACTCACGTCCACTGAGTCAGTGACACCATCCAGTCATCTCATCTCTGTCCCCTTCTTCTCCTGCCCCCAATCCCTCCCAGCATCAAAGCCTTTTCCAATGAGTCAACTCTTCGTATGAGGTGGCCAAAGTACTGGAGTTTCAGCTTTAGCATCATTCCTTCCAAAGAAATCCAAAGGCTGAGCAAGAGAGTTCCAGAAAAACATCAATTTCTGCTTTATTGCCTATGCCAAAGCCTTTGACTGTGTGGATCACAATAAACTGTGGAAAATTCTGAAAGAGATGGGAATACTAGACCACCTGACCTGCCTCTTGAGAAACCTATATGCAGGTCAGGAAGCAACAGTTAGAACTGGACATGGAACAACAGACTGGTTCCAAATAGGAAAAGGAGTACGTCAGGGCTGTATTATTGTCACCCTGCTTATTTAACTTCTATGCAGAGTACATCATGAGAAACGGTGGGCTGGAAGAAACACAAGCTGGAATCAAGATTGCCGGGAGAAATATCAATCACCTCAGATATGCAGATGACACCACCCTTATGGCAGAAAGTGAAGAACGAAAAAGCCTCTTGATGAAAGTAAAAGAGGAGAGTGAAAAAGTTGGCTTAAAGCTCAGCATTCAGAAAACGAAGATCATGGCATCTGGTCCCATCACCTCTGCAGATGGTGACTGCAGCCATGAAATTAAAAGACGCTTACTCCTTGGAAGAAAAGTTATGACCAACCTAGATAGCATATTCAAAAGCAGAGACATTGCTTTTCCAACAAAGGTCCGTCTAGTCAAGGCTATGGTTTTTCGGGTGGTCATGTATGAATGTGAGAGTTGGACTGTGAAGAAAGCTGAGTGCCGAAGAATTGATGCTTTTGAAGTGTGGTGTTGGAGAAGACTCTTGAGAGTCCCTTGGACTGCAAGGAGATCCAACCAGTCCATTCTGAAGGAAATCACACTCATATAGAAATGTCCATTAAACATTTTATTTAGATATTTCAAAAATATTCGCTCTCAATCTGTCTGGATAAAGTTCGAAGAAATTAATGTAAGCAAATTCTGTGCATTCCTCTTTTTCCCTTTTGTAGTTCCTAAAGAAGACTCTGAATCAGCCTGCTTTTATCTTAAGACTTCTTTTAGTCTAATTTAAATAAAGGAAAGAGAACATGAACCAAAAGGAACCAAATTGGGTTAAGATTATTTTATATTGTGTAACAGAGAATCTAACCAGAGAACATGAACTGATATAGAATTTGGGATGATGAAGACAGAAGAGACAGAAGTCAACATAACCATTTGGGGAGAAAATTTTGTTTGGATATCGACAATTAGTTTGAGAGAGGTTTGGGGGTAGTGGCGACTACTTTTGTGAAGGCTATTGTGAATGGCAGAAATCTGGGTATAAGAAACATTTTTAAGTTTTCCTGAACATTATTAAATGATGCTTCTCCCCAGATTAAAGATTGAATTTTCTGTACATTATATTGTTTTTGGAAATAGTGTTCTTTCTTCAGATCCATAGTTCATAGACCTAAGGCCATTATATTTGAATCATGTGCTTTGTCAGTTAGGATCCATTTTAAATTCATGTAAAAGAAAACTCAAAGTAGCATTATCTGAAACAGATAAACATTTAATTCTCTGTTGTAAAAAATAAATCTAGAGGTACATAGTCCAAAGCTGGCATGGAAAACTCTAGGTATACCAGGGATCTAGGCTTCTTTTATTTTTCCTTCTATCACACTAGCCTTGCCTCGAGCTGTAGTCACAATGGCCTCCTCCTTTCAGACAGCAGGAAGAGATAGAGCTGGCTACATTCAAGTAAGTAGCCCTACTAGAAGCCCTATTCTATTCAACACTTACAATGTCATCTCATTGTCCAAAATCTATTCACATGACCACAGCTGCTCCAAGTAAAATAATCTAGCCTTTCTTCCAAGAGACAAGATGCTCAGCTAAGAACTGGGCTTCAGTTACTAAGGAAAGAAACAACAGATCTTCAATCGATAACAAGTTGCTTCTGCCACATATGCACAAACCTGAATCTATCATCTCTCCTGCCTTGAAACCAGTTTTTCAATCAAGATTCTCTGTCTCAAGAAAACTACTCAGTTGCTCAAGACAGAAACCCAAGAGGTATCACTGGCTGAATTTTTTTATTACCCATCTCCCTCACCTCTAATCCCAATTAAACACCATGGCTTACTTAACAACTCTTTCCATTTTCTGCATTTGCTACAACCATCCAAGTCTAAGCCATAATTCCTTCTTCTCTCATCGGAATTTTGAATGTAGGCTTAGAAATGAACTCTGTGCCTGTGGCTTTTGTTTCCTCCCTCCATTACTCAGTTTCCTTCTACAGAGCAAAGACAGTATTCCTTTGTATAAAGTAAGTCTCATCATTCTACTTCCCAAATAAGATCACTCAAGGACATCCCATTATTTAGGCAAGTGTTCCATATCTACAAAATGTACTATATAGACATGCATATTATGAAATCCACTTCACTACTGTGCAATGTAACAATTCTCTGTTAAGTTGTTAAAAATTGCAAGTTTTACAAGAAAATCTGACAAAGATTCTTATTACTTTTATATTTCAGTGAGCTAAGTGGAAAAGAGGGATCATTTTTATAAGTCCACATTTTTAAACAATGAGGGGGGAGAACCTGAGGCCTATAAATATTTCAGAGTTCCCTCAGCACAAACATAACAATATTTTCACAATTTCTCCATTCAGGGATCCAACAGACTGTTGCACAACCACTGCCTCAGGTCTTAAAGATGGTAGAAGGTGAGGGTAATTGTCAATAGACAATTAGCCTTAAGTGAACATTTCCCAGCGTATAATCAGCTGAGAGGGCAATTTCCATTCCATTTGGGTGAATTTCGATCCCTGAATCTTGCTGGAAGCAAAAGATTTATTTTTCTAAAAACAACTCCTTAACAGCAGGTCTGCCAGTCATTTTTATATGCGCAGCTTACAAGCCTTAATGTAAGCTCTGAAAGGAGGCATTCTTACATGGACAGCAAGTTCACAGCAAGAAAATTCCCATTAAAGGCAAGTGAATATTGTGAATTGCTTTTAAGCATATATTGAAGGCAGACTTCAGAATTCTGAAAGAAGACTCTAGACAAGACTTTCATAAAGGAACACACAAGTATAATGTAACAAGCCAGACCAAAATGTATACACTCAACCACAGGATGATCCTCTGGAGAATGGAATGGCAACCCACTCCAGTATTCTTATCTGGAGCATTCCATATACAGAGAGGCCTGGCAGGCCATAGTCCATGGACTCGCAAAGAGTCAGATAAGACTGAGCAACTAACACTTTCACTTCAACCATAGTATGACATATCCACCTTCATAAACATTATGATAAAATGAGACATAATTAAAATATATGCCCTCTTCCCATGCAAAGTATACACAAAAGAAGGGAGAGATAAAGAAAATGGATTTTTATAACAGTGTGTTATATTGACTATTGTAGTAGTCAAGAATTGCATCAATGATCAGACACAAGACTAGGTATTATTTTTTTGCTCAGTTAAATCTAAAGGTGCAAAAATGTGCCCAGTCCAGGAGTATATGATTTTGTGTTTTCTGCTTTTCTTGAGCAAACGACTTTCATTTTAAAGTCATCGTGTTGTCCAAGAGAGCATCAGGAACTCCAGCCTTATGTATTAGGGAGCAAGAAATGAAGAGAGGGAAATAGAGATTTTTGTCATTTTTTCTTTCCCCTTTGAAATGAGCTTCTTAGAAACCCCATTCCACAATTTCTTCTTATATCTTACCTACTAGCTATATTTGCATAATCTAACCCAGCTTCTAAGAGGCTGGGGAATTTAGTCTTTGGGCTGGAGCATTCCTTCCCTGATTAAACTCTGATTTTTTTTTTTTTTTTTGGCTAGAGAAGAAAAAAAGTAATGAGAGTAGATATTGAATTGTCAAACTTGTAATGATATAACAAGGTGCAACCAGCAGTCTTGACCACAACAGTAACTCAGTTCAGTTCAGTTCAGTTGCTCAGTCGTGTCCAACTCTTTGCGACCCCATGAATTGCAGCACGCCAGGCCTCCCTTGTCCATCACCAACTTCAGGAGTTCACTCAGACTCGTGTCCATCGAATCAGTGATGCCATCCAGCCATCTCATCCTCTGTCGTCCCCTTCTCCTCCTGCCCCCAATCCCTCCCAGCATCAAAGTCTTTTCCAATGAGTCAACTCTTCGCATGAGGTGGCCAAAGTACTGGAATTTCAGCTTTAGCATCATTCCTTCCAAAGAAATCCCAGGGCTGATCTTCTTCAGAATGGACTGGTTGGATCTCCTTGCAGTCCAAGGGACTCTCAAGAGTCTTCTCCAACACCACAGTTCAAAAGCATCGATTCTTCGGCGCTCAGCCTTCTTCACAGTCCAACTCTCACATCCATACATGACTACTGGAAAAACCATAGCCTTGACTAGAGGGACCTTAGTTGGCAAAGGAATGTCTCTGCTTTTGAATATGCTATCTAGGCTGCTCATAACTTTTCTTCCAAGGAGTAAGCGTCTTTTAATTTCATGGCTAAAATCACCATCTGCAGTGATTTTGGAGCCCCCCAAAATCAAGTCTGACACTGTTTCCACTGTTTCCCCATCTATTTCCCATGAAGTGATGGGACTGGATGCCATGAT
>SJYT01026546.1:204709-227821 GCA_006410635.1 Cephalophus harveyi | reverse complement strand
CTGGGTATTGTTTTTGCTTTGGCTCCATCCCTTCATTCTTTCTGGAGTTATTTCTCCACTGACCTCCAGTAGCATATTGGGCACCTACTGACCTGGGGAGTACCTCTTTCAGTATCCTATCATTTTGCCTTTTCATACTGTTCATGGGGTTCTCAAGGCAAGAATACTGAAGTGGTTTGCCATTCCCTTCTCCAGTGGACCACATTCTGTCAGACCTCTCTACCATGACCCGCCCGTCTTGAGTTGCCCTGCAGGCATGGCTTAGTTTCATTGAGTTAGACAAGGCTGTGGTCCTAGTGTGATTAGATTGACTAGATTTCTGTGAGTATGGTTTCAGTGTGTCTGCCCTCTGATGTCCTCTTGCAACATCTACCATCTTACTTGGGTTTCTCTTACCTTGGGCGTGGGGTATCTCTTCACGGCTGCTCTAGCAAAGCACAGCCGGTGCTCCTTACCTTGGACGCGGGGTATCTCCTCCAGCAGTGAGTGCAAAATACTATGTTCTTTCAGTTATCCATTCATTCATTACTGCATCCTTTCAAAAATACTTACTATTCTCAAATATATACCAAGTACTACACTACAATATACAGTGACAAATTTCTGCAAAGAAATGCCTAATATAGTGAAAAACCAAAAGAACACTACAATAAAATGTAGAACTCTGTCTGTGAAATAGATAAAAACAAGTAGCTGAATTCATTCACTTATACATTCATCATCAAAATATCCAGTAATTGCCAAAAAGATGTGTCAGGTGTTTTTATGTGCTGGTAATATTCCATAAATAAGTTAGAGCCTTTTCTTTTGTGACTTAAGCTAAGTGTCAAAGCTTTTCCGTTTTTTTCTTATTTTTTATTTTGGATTCTGGTTTGGTTTACCAAACCAATTCAAACAGAATCTAAGTGAGATCCACATATGGATTTTATTCAATTACCCAGGAAATTCTAATTAGCAACCAAGATTGAGGTCCACTTGTCAAGAGCAGTGAGTCTCAGTCGGGGGCAGTTTTTCTCCCTGAGGACATTTGGTCATGTCTGGATTAAAAACAGGATGGAGATAAGTGCTTCCAGCACCTAGTTAGAGGCCAAGGATGCTCCTACAATGCACTGGAGAGTTCTCTCTTCAACCCCATCCCCCAGTTAAGACTCATCCAGCCCCAGATGTCAAGAGCGCTAAAATCAAAACATCACTTGTCTAGAGAGCGGAACTGGCAAGGGAACTGGCAATTATAAAACAGGGCATTCACAGAAGTTATAAATACTACTGTGCATTCAAGAGATATATTCCTCCCCAGCAGGCGTCTCAGAAGAAGTAAGATCTAGCTGGTAGGATTCGGTCATGCTAAGGTGTGAGGAGGAGCATGAACCAAGAGAAAAAAGTGTTACAGCCCAGACACCAGTGTATCTGTACCCCTAAAGGTGGAAGAAAGAAGCCAAGCTCAGTGCCATAGATAAAGAGGGTACTGAACTGGACAGAGCAGGGCTACACTCATGGGATGGTGGCTTTAGAGGGCAAATAATACCTAGAATTGACAGTGTTGTCATACTTTTCTTTAACTTATAATCCTTAGGATCTCCTCCCCCCATCTTTTTTTTTAACAAGAAGTTTTTTTAAAGCTTTTTTTTTTTTTTTTTTGATCTGGACCATTTTTAAAGATTTTATTGAATTTGTTACACTATTGCTTCTGTTCTATTTTTCAGCCCTCAAGCAGGGCTCAAATGCCCAACCCCTGTGTTGGAAGGCAAAGTCTTAACCACTGGACTGCCAAGAAAGTCCCTGTAAGTCCCTTTGATTTCGTTGATTATTAAGTAAAAGAAAGAAAGAAATCATCAAGATGGAAGGATAAATAATTTAGCTTTAAAAGATCTTGCATTGGAGTAAAAGTGAACGGGTGCTTCCTTTCAATAACTCCTCTAGGCATGCCTTTCTTCTTAAACACCATATTTTACTCCCACTGGTATTTCTCTTTTCAAATACCCTTCCTGAGAATTTTCTGCCACTTTGAACATAACTCTAGTAACAATGTCATTGATAACAATAGCTAACATCTTTTGAATGTTTGTAGTAAACTATTTGTATAAAGTTATCTAACCCCCACAAAAAAATTGAACAAATAAACAAAAAAACAACAGCAGCAACAATACAATGAATGTTAGGAAGGTTAAATAATTTTGCAAAGTTCATAGAGTTGATTGGTGATAAATCTACGTATAAATCTGACCTCCGAAGTTTAAACAGTTAGGGATTATGTTTTATTGCCTTCAATTCCATAAAGCATAGAAGTTTAGGATCATGTTACTATAAAACAATCAAAAATATGTGTTGAGAAATCTAAGTAGATCCTATTGCTTTTAGAGAAAACTCAAGAAATTCATAGCTAGTTATAAAGCAGAGAAATTGCTGTTTTTGTGCTGTTGTTTTTCATAATTAAACTAATGTGACTCTAATAGCTTTCAGGATTTATGTTCCAAAGAATTTCATTCAGAGAATCTTATTCTCATCAGAGATATATGAATTGCATATCTGTTCCTCCTGCCAAACTCTACTATAAATCTTATTTTTCAGCTCAATCCTAATCCACCTTGTTTAATTGATTTATCCAAATATATTAGTTATATCAGACCTAATTTTATGCAATGATTTTTTATTAAGTCTTTTTTTTTAATTTTATTTTATGTTACTTTACAATACTGTATTGGTTTTGCCATACATCAATATGAATCCGCCATGGGTGTACGTGAGTTTCCAATCCTGAACCCTCCTCCCACCTCCCTCCCCATACCATCTCTCTTTAAAAAATGTTCAGCTTTAATGAGTTTTATTTGACAAATAAAATTATAAGATATTTAAAGTGTACCTCATGGTGATTTTTAAACTTAATTTTTAAATGTTAACTTTCCACATACAGTTAGAAAATATTGGCTCTGCTCCCCATGTTGAACAATATATCATTGAACCTATCTTACACCCAATGGTTTGTAAGATATTAAATCTGTTTTTATAGATACTGTCCATTTCTGTAAATAAATAAAGCAACACTTATTTAACCATCTTATTAACTTTTTTAACAAAAAGCTTTGCCCAACATTATAATAAATTCCCTTAGTTTATTTGAAATAAAGTTTGACAATGATTCTAATGCTTTCTGCTTTCACTTAAAATAGCATGAGATATTTTCATGGACTATCTGGATACACCCAAAGTAATCACAAAAATCTTATCACTGCAAAGAGAAACAATGTCCAAACTGATAATTAATTATATCACACTGTGATATAAGCAAGACTGATCAGCTCTTGCTGGCTTTCATGTAAGGAGATCATAAGCCAAGAAACTTGGGAGCCATGTCATAAAATGAAGAGGAAAAAAATGGCTAAAAGAGTATAGCCCAAAGTGAACTCTAGTTGTAAAAAAATTTATTGAAGTATAGTTAATTTACGAAGTTTAGTTAGTTTCTGGTGTACAGCAAAGGGTTTCAGTTGTATATAAATATATATATATATATATTGACCGAGGATGAGATGGCTGGATGGCATCACGGACTCGATGGGCGTGAGTCTGAGTGAACTCCGAGAGATGGTGATGAACAGGGAGGCCTGGCGTGCTGCGATTCATAGGGTCGCAAAGAGTCGGACACGACTGAGCGACTGAACTGAACTGAAGTTACCTCACTTAGTATGATCATCTCTGGGTCCATCCACGTTGTGGCAAAGGCATTATTTCATTCTTTTTATTGGCTGAGCAGTATTCTGTTGTGTGTGTATATGTATACACACACACATCACATCTTCCTTATTAAAATCATTTAGGTTGCTTCCATGTCTTGGCTATTGTAAACAGTGCTGCTATGAATGTTGAGGTACCTGTATCTTTTAAAATTAGAGTTTTCATCTTTCCTGGATATATGCCCTGGAGTGAGATTATTGAATCATATGGTAATTCTATTTTTTAGGAATCACCACACTATTTGTCATAGTGGTACACCAATTTACCTTCTCATCAACAGTAAACTCTATTTTCAGTATTTATTTTTAAATTTTTGGTTAAAATGAGAAATATATTCTATGAAAATCTAAATTAATATTCTGCTGAAAGTGAAAGTGAAGTCACTCAGTCGTGTCCGACTCTTTGTGACCCCGTGGACTGTAGCCTACCAAGCTCCTCTGTCCATGGGATTCTCCAGGCAAGAATACTGGGGTGGGTTGCCATTTCCTTCTCCAGGGTATCTTCCCGACCCAGGGATCGAACCCGGGTTTCCCACATCAGAGGCAGATGCTTTAACCTCTGAGCCACCAGGGAAGCCCTATTCAATCTATAAATCAAATTCATCAAAATATAAATTATTTTACTTTGGTTGTGGTAAAATGTATATTAAGTATTTTTTATACATTATGCTATATTTTTTTAACATGAAAATGAAATGAAGAGGATATATGCATATTGATTCATACCATAAACCACAAATCAGGCACAATTTCTTGCTTGAAATAATGAATGCATTTGGGTTTTGACTATAAATGCATCTAAGTGGTTTTTAAAGGCTAATGACATGAGATAGTTCATTTGTACTTTGTTAATGTACAACATTAATGATGTCTACAATTTTAAATGCATTAAACTGTGGTTGATTATCTCCCTGTATACACATTCCAGTTCTGAAATTTAATTGAAGCTCAATAATGTACTGCATTTCTGTCCTTTTTTTTCAATTATTCTATTATGCAGATCTAATGTGAAAGCAGATCAAAGTTGCATTTGAACATTATTTCTTGCTTTTAAAAGCAGAATTATATTGGGTTTCTGATGGGAAAGATTTTCTAAATGGAGTAATATTAAAAAAAAAATGTAGGTTTCTATTATTAAGAATTAAGCTCCGAGAAAATCTCATAGAAAAGAAAAAAACACTTCACATGTACTATTAGAAGCAAAGTGCAAGGTGGAATCTTAGAAATCATTCATTCTAAACCATTCATTTTTCAAATAAGGTTATTACCTTGCAGATAAACTCAGCATCTAAGATACCTATCCTGTTAGTGATTATATGACAACTGTAATTCACATCTTTTAAAGTCTTGTAAAATTGGCTTAAAAAACTTATAGTTAAGAAGAAAGCAGTTAAAGTACACAGGAAATAAAAGTTCAAATATCTACTGCTTTAGTTAAAATCTACTATGCATGTTCACTGCTATGGGAGTTTGGACTGTGTCAGATTGGTTAGTCTGGGACTTTATTTACTGGAACATGCTTCCCTGTAAGGCTCCAGATTGGAGTTTACCTTAAGAGACATCAGTTCAGTTCAGTTCAGTCACTCAATCACGCCCGGCTCTTTGTGACCCCTGGACTGCAGCATACCAGGCTTCCCTGTCCTTCACCAACTCTCGCAGCCTACTCAAACTCATGTCCATTGCATTGGTGATGCCATCCAACCATCTCATTCTCTGTCATCCCCTTCTCCTTCCACCTTGAATTTTTCTCAGCATCAGGGTCTTTTCCAAGGAGTCAGTTCTTCACATCAGGTGGCCAAAGTATTGGAGTTTCAGCTTCAGCATCAGTCTTTCCAATGAATATTCAGGACTGATTTCCCTTAGGATGGACTAGTTGGATCTCCTTGCAGTCCAAGGGACTCTCAAGAGTCTTCTCCAACACCATAGTTCAAAAGCATCAGTTCTTTGGCACTCAGCTTTCTTTATAGTTCAACTCTCACATCCATACATGACTACTGGAAAAACTATAGCTTTGACCAGATGGACATTTGTTGGCAAAGTAATGTCTCTGCTTTTTAATATGATGTCTAGGTTGCTCATAGCTTTTCTTTCAAGGAAAAGCATCTTTTAACGTCAAGGCTGCAGTCACCATCTGCAGTGATTTTGGAGCCCTGAAAAATAAAGTCTCTCACTGTTTCCACTGTTTCCCCATCCATTTGCCATGAAGTGATGGGACCAAATGCCATGATCTTAGTTTTCTGAATGTTGAGTTTTAAGCCAACTTTTTCACTCTCCTCTTTCACTTTCAAGAGGCTCTTTAGTTCTTCTTCACTTAATGCCATAAGGGGGGGGGGTGTCATCTGCATATCTGAGGTTATTGATATTTCTCAGATGTGTATAAGAGACAGCCATAGCCTTGACTAGAGGGACCTNTCTGAATGTTGAGTTTTAAGCCAACTTTTTCACTCTCCTCTTTCACTTTCAAGAGGCTCTTTAGTTCTTCTTCACTTAATGCCATAAGGGGGGGGGGTGTCATCTGCATATCTGAGGTTATTGATATTTCTCCTGGCAATCTTGATTTCAGCTTGTGCTTCATCCAGCCTGGCATTTCACATGATGTACTCTGCATATAAGTTGAATAAGCAGGGTGACAATGTACAGCCTTGACGTACATAGGGGAGATTAACAAAGTCACCGTGCATATCCTCCAAAGGCCATCATGCTTAGATGCAGAGATAGACAGATGTAGCATGTTGGTAGCTTCTAGTTTGCCTACAGTCCCCTTTGTTTTACATCCAGCTATTTTTGCAGCCCATTGGCCCTGATGACTAACTGTGACCCCAATATCTTCACAAATGAGACACAGACATGGCACAGCATTTGAGGATCCTATTGATTCCAGAAGCTTTTGATGGGGCCAGTTTAAGGTGGACTTACGTATCTAGTTTTGGACTACATGTCTCTCCTCTTTATTGCACATTAATAACTACTTTAGAACAGTTTCTGAATGCTGGTTGTGCACTTGTGCCAAGTGAAGTAGAGTCATACTTGTATTGTGTTTCACAAAGCAAAACTGAAAGCCAATAGACCACATGTTTTTGGCCATCCTACCATAAGGATTTACGCAGGAACCAGGATACAGGAAAGAGATGAGGAAAGAGGTCCTCACCATTAAATATCCTTGGTGAATTATGTTCACAAATGTTATATAAACCCAGTAATAATCTACTCTGTGGGTTAAGCTGTAGGCGAAAAAAAAAAAAAAATGAATGAGATTTTTCACTGCGTGTGCTTTTTTAAGAAGATGCTAACAGCAAGTTTACTGTTAGTAATGCTTGTGTGTGCTTAGTCGCTTCAGCTATGTCTGACTCTGCAACCCCTTGGACTATAACCTGCCAGGCTCCTCTGTCCATGGGATTTCCTAGGCATGAATACTGCAGTGGGTTACCATTTCTTCCTCCGGGGGGTCTTCCTGGCCCAGGGATTGAACCCGGGTCTCTATGTCTCCTGCATTGGCAGGTGGTTTATTTACTACCAGTGCCACCTGGTTAGCTAGTAATGTTTGAACCAGCCAAACAATAGCAACCTTGGAGTGAAACTAACTACTTCATGAGAATAAGAGTTCTTATACAACTAAGCAGTTGTAGGTGTGTGCAAGGCAGTACCTCCTGGAGGTAGCACACCGGCTTTGGAATCAGGCACACCTAGTTCAAATCTAGACCCTATTACTAATAAGCATGTGTCCTTGAATGAATTATTTAAGTATTCTGAGCCTTTATTATCACATGTTTAACATGAATTCTGTAAGAATACGGTTTTGTTTCATTTGTGAGACTAGGAAGCAATATATGAAAGGTGCTTAGCATAGATCTGACATAGCAGTTATCATTAACTTGGGAAGCATCATATGTGACAAGGGACTGTGGCTTTTCTCATGTAATCATATAGGAATATCTGTATCCAGTTGCAGCAATGTAGAAAAATTGGATTAACAGATGACAGAGTTTCAAGGGCAACAAGCCTTTATAAACCACTCCACGTCTCTGATTCCTTCAGTTAGAAATGAAATAACTTATGGATAGGAATGAAAAATGTATCAAATGGCCTGAAAGCAGCAATAATTCAATAAAAACATAAAAAGTAAGGCTGAGTAGTTTATAATTATCAGTTACTAAGTTGAAACTCATTACGTTCAAGGGCCTCAGGGGAAATTATTTCAAATCGGGAAAGGACCATAAACTCTTGGAGAGAGAAAAAGAATAAAATTAAAGATAAGCAATTATATAAGGATTTTTTTCCATTCTTGTGCTTCTGGTCTATGCAATCATTTTGCATTATTGGCTATCCATTAATTCTGTTCCTAAATAAGTCACCCTGAGAAGCTTATTGCATTCTTTCCATTGCTAAAGACATAGAAACTTTGAAGTCATATTGTGAAGGAAAACCTCCAATTTTCTTTTAAATGTAGCCTTAACAATTATTGATTTCCTCTTAAACACTGAACACTGAAACACTTAAATATTATAACTGAAAAATCATTAAAAATAGACGAATGATTTGAGACCATCTTAAAATGATCCACAATCAGAAAAGGAACTAGAAACCTCCAGTTTTTTATTTGATTAAAGCCAATGGCATGTGTTTGTATTTTTTAATTTTTTAAATAAACAAATTTAATCATACTATAAAATTTTAATTTCAATATGGATAATTTCCACACTGTCTGTGCTAATGATTGGTGGTCTCCCTAAAGCCAAATTCTGCACTTTTACCTAGAACTCAGAAAGTTCCACTGTCAATCAGAACAGAACTAAAACTGACAGAATAAACCAAGGCCAAAAAAGCTATGTGACTTATGTTGTAAGTCTCAATGTCAAAATTTTCTAGCCCATAATCAGATTAGATTTACACACTTCAGTTATTATGTCTCCAAATGAAACTGAGAAGGCAGCCTGTTGATTTCAAAAGTCTGTTCCATGGTATAGCTTGTACTTCACAAATACCATATATTTTATATCATGACATAGGTATGTTAAAACTGATTTTTACTCTTCCTATTGATTTTTAAAAGCCTTTATTACAAATAGGACCTCTTCTAAATACCATTTAAAGTCTTAAAATGTAAAAATAAATATACTTCCCAGAAATGTTTTAAATTCACATTGCTGTGAACATGACTTTTCTTTTGAGAATCTTTGGAAAACTCTAGAATAAGAACTTAGAAATAAAGTTAAGGTTTAAAAGTTTTTTTCATAAGCTTTTATCTTTTAAGCCTATAGCACTTTGAATGCCTTAAGATAGGAGGTAAAGACTATGAAAGGCTCAGAAAAAAGGCATTGAATTATATAATTCCTAATTCTTTTTAACGTTGAGGTGTTAATAACTAAAATTCACAAAGCCAAAGAGCTGCATGACTTGTTCCTTGGAATTCCTTTAGCCTTTGCCTTGATCTGTATTTAACAACACTGTAAGACTTAATCACATGTCTGGATCCATGAGCTCATTTCAGGGGATATCATGGTGGTGTCACTCATGAAGCTAGAGTTCCAGCTCTAGTATGGGTTTAGCAGGACATGGCTCTAGCAACCGTGAGTGAACTTTTCATCCAGTGCCTTAGGATTCCTGGATTTCATGTTCCATGGAATGTGATTTCTAAAGAAGAAGTAGCAGAGACATTCCAAATTGTTATTTAGAACCACTACACAAAGAAAATATGGACAGTAATGTGATTAAAACATCCAGCATAGTGTGGTCATATAGTAAACAACTTACACTGTTTTAATAAATATTGAACAAAAAAATAAGGCTACAAAGCTTGACTCAAGAGCCTTATAAATTCAAACTGATCTCACTTTTATTGGAATACTGACCCAGACACCCCTGAAACAAAACGGGGTGCCATGAAAAGAGACAATCCTTAACCAAGACAACGTTATGCATATTTTTGCAAATAAAGAAGAATTAAAGAGCTCATTAGAAAAGAAGAAATTTAGAAAAATATCTGTTTTGTAAAATTACAAACATTAAATCTGTTATAATCATGAGAAATTGATGTATCCACACCTAAAGTTTTTGTCTTCACTCATCACAGAGTCTAGATTTTTCAAGGGAAGAAAAAATTCTGAACATTTAAGAGAAAATTCTAAAAATAACCCCCAAATTTGGGTTGCTTTGCTGCTTGAAGTTTTACATTTTCAGTTTTATTATTAGGTTTCCAAATGTCTCATGATTTCTTTCTGACATACTAACACTTTTGTAATCAAACCCACCAGCAGAGTCCTCACTTGGTGCCACCACTCAAAGTGGGCAGTGAAGTAAACTCTGCCTGGAAACCAGGGAGCAGTGTTTCATTTGAAGGGCAAGGGGAGGGAAATGACCAGCTACCTTCACTGACCGAAGGACAACAGCATCACCAGATACACACATGCTCGGTTCCACAGAGTCCAGAGGAAGGTAGGATTTCCCTAGGGTCATTGCCTTGTATTTAGTGACTTCTATGCATGAATATCTAGATACATCCCCAAATGCTGATGGTAGTGGTGGAAAGAAGTCTAAGAGGAGGCATTCATTGTTTTTGATGTGTAAGGTGCATAGATTTAACATTTGAGTGGCTCCAGAGGAAACTGTTGCTGTTGCCAAGTCACTTCAGTCGTGTCTGACTCTGCGTGACCTTTTGGACTATAGTCCGCCAGGCTCCTCTGTCTATGGGATTCTCCAGGCAAGAATACTGGAGTGGGTTGCCATTTCCTCCTCCAGGGGATCTTTTCAACCCAGGGATCGAACCCACATTTCTGGGGTCCCCTGCTTTGGCAGGTGGATTTTTTACCACTAGAACCACCTGGGAAGCCCCAGAAAATATGCTACCGTATTTAAAATGGATAACCAACAAGTTGTTACTGTATAGCACATGAAACTTACTTGGCAGCCTGAACAGGAGGAAAGTTTGGGGGAGAACGGATCCATGTATACGTATGCTGAGTTCCTCCACTGTTCATCTGAAACTGTCATGAATTGCTAATTGACTGTACCCCAAAGCAAAATAAAAAGTTTATAAAAAAAAAAAAGAATGTGTGCTATGGAGGCAAGAATTCACATGCCGATTATGCTCCTTTATATTTGCTGTTTGATATGCCATGAGGTCTTTGGCCTCAAAGCTCTGTTTACATTTTTCAATGTCTGTGAACTGAAACATGAAGCTTTGGAAACACTTAAAATATTTTTTGATCAATTTCCTGAAACATCAATGTATGTGACCATGTAAATCTAAAAGAAGAACTGGCTTCACAAGGGGTGATGTCTAACAGACTTAGCATCTGACACATTCAAGGTTATAAATTTTAATAGCTGAGGAAGCTTGGCTGGATTCCTTTTTGTTGTGACTGCCAGGATGGCTAGCCAATAAATAATCTAACATACTCAAGAACTAACAAGCAGAAAAAGGCTAAATGAAATATACCATTGGTAGAATAACAAACGGTGAGCAACTTTATTTTTTTGCTGAAACTGGAAATATTACTAATGCTCAGGTAAGAAAAGGAAGCTGTGTCTATTTTACTTTTAAATTATATGTCAGATATGCAACTTTGCCAAAGTACAAGGTTTTTGAAGTCTTATGAAAATACTTCTTTTGTATTTAGAGTGAAATACCTGAAAAATTTATAACTGTTTATGCTTTTAAAAAGTATGAAACCATAAAGATAGCTAGCATCACACTCTTAATATCTCACTTCTCGAAAAAGTGGAATTTGTCTCTTTCTTCTTGGGACTAATCATTTGCAATCTTTCTTTTCTTTCTCCCTTCCTTCCCTTCCTCCCTCCTTCCTTCCTTTTCTTACTTGTATTTATTTTTTAATTTTTTTTGGATTAGTAACTACCAGAATAACAGTACTGCATTTAGACAAGTCTCAGTTGTCTTCTCTAATTATTTTTCAAGGCTTTGGAATGAAATGGATGTTTACATTAAGACAAAAGCCTTAAAAAATTTGGGGAAGATATTTCCTCAAGTCTCTTAAATCAGCAGCAGCGGGTGTGGGGGTGAGGAGAGTAACATTTGTGTCTACTTGACTCCACCTCCATCTTCTTTCTCTGAGTTTCTTCTTACGGTAACAGATCCCTACCACAACTCTCCCCAATTCCAGGACCAGGAGTTTTTCTCATGGTTACACAAAGATCTTTTTTGATAAAGATTAGTTCAGCCTTCTCTTCTGATTTGTTCAACTGTATGCCTTGACTCATTCAGAGAAAGAAAGCCTGACCCATTCAGAAAGCCTGGCGGAACTGAGAAGTAAGTAAACAGAGCCTTCTCTTTGGATGACAGGGGCAGGCAAAGGCTATATTTAGACCCCTATCCAACTCCTATCCTATGCAGCTCTGCTTTCTCTCTCCTCACCATACAAGCAAGGGCTTTGAAAGCCATCAAACAAGGTTCCAGTCTTTCTGTTGCAATTGCCTGACCTATTCAACTTAGTCTTTGGATGACCCTGTTTTAACTGGTAAAAGAGGGGGTGCAATCATGGCCTTGCATACATGCTCAGTCATGTCCGACCCTTTGCGATCCTGTGGACTGTAGCCCGCCAGGCATCTCTGTTCATGGGATTCTCCAGGCAAGAATACTGGAGTGGGTTGCCATTTCCTTCCCCAGGAGATCTTCCCAACCCAGGGTAGAACCTGCATCTCTTGCATCTCCTGTGTTGGCAGGCAGACTCCACCACTGAGCCACCTGGAAAGCCCCAAAGAGGTGGCAGCAGATATAAAATTAAATAAGTCCTAGCATATGTAAGTCACTCAAAGTATGCTTCCTCCTCTTCAATAACAAGAAGGCAGAGGCTCTTCCCATCAACTGACATTCTCTTATTTTAAAAAAAGATATTAGCTATGAAGAATCTTGAAATATTCCACTTATATGATTAACTACTCTCCATTTAATGACATAAGCCTGCCCTAACCCACAAAAGCAGCCTTTGAAATCTGCCACATATAGAAATGTCTATGGACTTTGGGATACAGTACACAGGACTCTATCTTCCAAACCTCTATCTTTTCATTGCTCAGAGGCTATAAAAAGGAATAGCGTTGGCTGGAGAAAGTGAAATTGCTTTCATAAAAACTGGCATGCCCTGGAGTAAAACAATGGAGGAATTGGAAGAACCAGTATTCTCATAATGATTGTTTGAAAACTCTCTCCACTAGAATTCAGAGAATGTTTAGTGCATAACAATCTGTGCTGGGCCATGTGTTAGGCAATGATGGCGCAGAGATTGTGTCCCAGCCAGTCATGTGCTGGAGCCAATGGTTAAATATTCAGAATTTTGTGAGAAGGTTGTCAAACCCTTGGTAACCTGAAACTGGTGGTGGTGAGCATATTTACCCGGATCAAATTGGAATATGGTACAAGTCAGGCTCCCACACTCCAGAAAAGATTTATGAGAACAGCACTGACTCAGCCCTCAAGATTCTCAGCCTTGTCGATGGTCCAACAGACTCAATCCAATTCAGTGCCATTTCCATAGAACAAATCCTAAAATAAAGCACCCACTAGAGGAGCTCAGAGATGAGATAAATGTAAACTTTGTTTTCCATTTTGATATCAGTATCTATTTGTACCTCTTAAGTCGACAAGCCTCGGAAAACCAGATTCTTCTGGAATTTTCTGTTAGTCCATCTTAATCTGTGGTAAACAGATTTGACTTCAAACTAACACAGCAATACTTAGACAAAACAAGATACAACTTCTCAGTGGGCACATTTCTCCTTTTGTAGGATCTAAATATAGCTTTCATCTATTTTATTTTAAATGAAAAAACACATAATTCTCAAGACTATATGAGGTGTCATAATAATGTGCACACCTGAAGTTCGTTCTGCCAGGTATAGGCAGAACTGGAATTCTTGGTCTTTACCCAAAAATGGCTGATTCCACTTGCTATCAGGGAGAGGTTACCCACATTTCCTCTCCCTGCCATTTCCTCCTCTTTTACCAGCACAGAGTAAGTTCCGTCATGACTCTCTTTAGCCCTAGCTCCCGCTTGCTTCTTGCCTTGCTTTCAAGTTGATTTGGCGCAGAAGGGGGAATGCCTACAGAGCCGGCTGATGAAGGGCACAATAAGCAGGATTCTTCACTCTGCGACACTTTTTCACGCCAGTGTCCTCACCGTGCCGTAAATGACCGGCCAGCTTAAGGCTATCGCGAGAGCTGTGGTAAGAACTGATCAGCACGGAAGTACTAAGCACAGGTACAAGTCACAAGAATCCGCCACTGGGTCAGAGCTGGAAGGAAAAGAAATGGGCGCCTGCCTTCTTCCTTCGGTGGCTTGAATCTAACGTGATGAGAAGTATTGTTAGACATAGTCGGTAGGTTCTGCTGCTGCTAAGTCGCGTCAGTCGTGTCCGACTCTGTGCGACCCCATAGACGGCAGCCCACTAGGTTCAGAGGTCCCACCTATTTCAAGTAGCAGGTAAGTTAGTTGGCCGAAGAACTGAATCACCATATAGATTTCTGGTCAAGAAAGAGTTTGTTATCTGTGCTTAGCAAGGAAACTGGCTCAAAACATTGGTCAATTTTGCCTACAGTTATTCCAAAAGCTATGCTCTTTCTCATGATACATTTGCAATATCTCTGTTGGATTCTCTCCTGAGTCTGTCGTAAATCTCATGAGAAGATTAGCTTTTTTACTTCATTCACACTTTATCTTTGAAACATGCACACACACGCACACATACTCTTTATTAACCAGCTTTATCACTCATTATTTGCTTGTATCACTGCTTAACTATATGCATTTTAAAGGCATGCATGCATGCTAAGTTGCTTCAGTTGTGTCCGACTATTTGTGACCCTATGGACCGTAGACCCCCAGGCTCTTCTGTCCATGGGATTCTCCAGGCAAGAATACTGGAGTGGGTTACCATGCCCTCCTACAGGAGATCTTCCCAACCCAGGTATCAAACTTGTGTCTCCTGCCCTGGGAAATGGGTTCTTTACCATTAGTGCCACCTTGGAAGCCCATTTTAAGGGTAGGGATGATTAATTCCTTGATTTTGGTATCCACAATGCTTAGTATTAGTGTGCTTTATAGTATGAGTTGGAAGATGGAAGAAAAGAAGGAAGTAAAGGAGGAAAAAAACAAACTATGCAATTCTATGCTGGAAAAAAAAATTACAAATTGCTTTTGATTGAGTGCCATCCCCATTCCAACTGATTGTATGAAGCACCTAGAATATTACTTTTAAAATCTTAAATCCTACTCCAAACCCACCAAAGCAGAGTCTCTAGGAAGTAAAGATTGAAAGTCTCAATGTTTAAAAGTCTTTCCAGTGATTCTGATACCAGCTAGTTCAGGAACCGCACTTTTTTTTCTCTATCTTCCTTTCAGACTTTATTTTTATTATAATTTATTTTAATTGGAGGTTAATTACTTTACAATATTGAGATGGTTTTGCCATACATTGTCATGAATATGCCATAGATGTACATGGGTCCCCCGTCCTGAATTCCCCCTCCCACCTCCCTCCCCATCCCATCCCTCTGGGTTGTCCCAGTGCGCCAGCTTGAGTGCCCTGCTTCATGCATCAAACTTGGGACTGATCATCTATTTCACATATGGTAATGTACATGTTTCAATGCTGTTCTTTCGAATCATCCCACCCTTGCCTTCTCCCACAGAGTCCAAAAGTCTATTCTTTACATCTGTGTCTCTTTTGCTGTCTTGCATACAGGGTCATTGTTACTATCTTTCTAAATTCCATATATATGCATGAATATACTGTATTGATGCTTTTTTTTCTTACTTACTTTACTCTGCATAATAGGCTTCAGTTTTATCCCCCTCATTAAAACTGACTTAAATGGGCTCTTTTTTTCTTTGTAGCCGAGTAATAGTCCATTGTGTATATGTACCACAACTTACTTATCCATTCGTCTACCGATGGACATCTAGGTTGCTTCCATGTCCTGGCTATTGTAAACAGTGCTGTGATGAACATTGAGGTACGTGTGTGTCTTTCAATTCTGGTTTCCTCGGTGTGTATGCCCAGCACTGGGATTGCTGGGTAGTATGGCAGTGCTATTTCCAGATTTTAAGGAATCTCCACACTGTTCTTCATAGTGGCTGTACTAGTTTGCATTCCCACCAACAGTGTAAGACTGCCATTGTTTTAATCAGTGATAACATCATGGTTGGAAGCATATATTATCTCTTAAACACAGTTGTTGATTTGGCATGAAAGACCCTCTTTCTGGGCCCTGGGGATGCACTGGAGAACAAAGCAAAGCCCTCAATATCAAGGAGCTTACGCTTGCTGAGGGACTATTTTAAATAGGCTAGTTGGGGAAGGCCGCTTTGAGATGACATTTATGTAATACTCAAATGAAACCAGTAAAACATCTATCATTCAATATAATTTAAAAGGTCCTCATAATTCCTATAGGGCAGGGATCCTCAAACTCTGGGATCTAATGCCTGATGATCTGAGGTGGAGCTGATGTAATAATAATAGAAATAAAATGCACAAGAAATATAATGAACTTGAATCACCTCAAAACCATCCCCAACCCACCCCACCCTCAGTCTGTGCAAAAATTGTCTTCCACAAAATCGGCCTCTTTTGCCAAAATGGTTGGGAACCACTGCTATAGGGTAAAGTGGACTCTATGAAAGAGTTTTATAAAATATGTGCTTTAAAGGATATAGTTTTCTCATGCTATGTTTATGAAAAACACATGAGCCATTTTATTCCACCAGAAGCAATTTGATTTACTTCAGATAAATGTGTATTCAGTAACAAGGCCACTTTAAAAGCAAAGATTATCTTTAAAAACCTATTGAAAAATGAAAAATGCAAGTCCTTAGAATTTTAACTATGTTTCTATGACTAAAATGATAACACAAAAATAGCTTGAGCTCTAAAATTATATTGTATAAAATTATGGATGCACAAGAATCAGTTTCCTCTGAGCTTTGATAATTACATTTTAAATAGAGTACTGACATGCTGTAATTATAATATTAAAATACTAAGATAATCAAAAGCTCAAAGGGGCATTCTGGGCTTCTAAAAGATTTCATAAATGTCATTAAAAATTTTACTGTATTTCAATTACATCATAGGAAGACTATTATTATTTGTACAGTTCTGTTAATGTCATAACTGGCTTTTTTGACATAGGTAAAATTATTGCCATTGTATCCACCTAATAGCATTGATTTTTAAAATCCTTATTTTATGCAATAGCCTCAGAAAAATTTGTTGTTTTCAGCAGAAAAACAAATCCCTTTACTTTCATTATTTCTTCTTTCCACCCGTCTTGAAGAGCTAGCCTTCCTAATTTTCTAAAGCCAATAGAGTTCCCCCCTCCCACCTCTGTTCATATTCATCTCCTCTCCTGCATACTCCATCAAGTATCTCTTCTCTTGTGATTTTGGCCTCTTCTTTTACACTGGATAATTTCTCTTTTGTTTGTTTGCTAATTTATTTTATTGAAGTATGGCTGATTTACAGTGTTGTGTTGATTCCTGCTATGCAGCAAACTGATTCAGTTATGTATACATATACATCCTTTTTCCTATTCATTTTGATTATGATTTATCATAGAATATTGAATATAGTTCCCCATAGGATACAGTTGTTTATCCATTCTATATAAAATAGTTTGCATCTGCTAATTTGAGGATATTCTCCTAAATAACAAAGTATCTCAATTCTCCTCTGTATTGAGAGTAAACTAAGAATATAACATCTTTAAGAATCTCTTAAAGATCTCTTAACATCTCTTAATATCTCTTTTCATCGTGCCCTTCTCCTTGGGTAAAGATTGGACTGCATCCTCTGCCCACAATTGTATTTCTCTCACTCTCTCCTTAATCTTCATTCTATCCTCTTTATTCCACAAAATAGTTGTCTTTTAGGTTACTGGCTCCCTGAGTCACCTAGAACTCAAGGGTCTTTTTGTCGCTGACAATGCGCTACTTGATCTTTTCGCAAGTTTTGACCTATATAGCACCTTGTTCCTAAAGTCCCCCTCTATAAGAATTAGTGATTCCGTTTTTTGCTTCAATTCCTACTCCACTGATTCATTTCAGTCTTCTTTACTGCTCTCTTTCCATCAGTCATAAATTCCATTTCTTCACTCGTTTTAATATAGCTTTCCTCAGTGTTCCAGTATCAGCTTCTCTTCAGTCTCTTGCTTTTTGACTACACTTATGCTTTCATTCATTCAGCTATGAAAGTGCTTGTTACTATAATTAAAGTTTTATTGCTATTATTTAGTGATAAATATGTCCCTTGCTATCATGATTACCTAGATATGTATAAACACAAGGATTAGGGCAGAAAAGAATATAGTTTATTGTTTGTAATGCTGTGCCATAAGTGTATTACTGTGTTGAAGGAATAATATAATGATGGTACTGAGAAGAAATGACCAAATATCCTTCTGTCAATTAGACTTCTCAAATGAGAATATCATTGACCTGGACCATGAAGAACAAATAGAATATTCGTCAAAATATATGAAGAAGAAAGGGTGATTATTCTAGGCAGAAGAAATACTGCAAGCAAACATTTGTATAACTTCTTTATTTTTTATTTCTATATCACGTGGCTTATGAGATCCTAGTTCCCTTCAGTTCAGTTCAGTTCAGTCACTCAGTCATGTCTGACTCTTTGCAATCCCATGAATTGCAGCACGCCAGGCCTCCCTGTCCATCACCAACTCCCGCCAGGGATTAAACCCAGGCTTCCTGCAGTGGAAGTGTAGAGTCCTAACCAATGGACTGCCAGAGAATTCCCTAATATATGTAAACATTTAAATCATAAATTACATGATGATAATATTTCCATCTACTTTTCTAGTCATGTTTCTACCCTAGGCGTCAAAGTTTTCTTTCTGTGTATCTAGTGGACTTGCCCACCAGGACAGCTGGGTAGGCTGTCAAAGTAAACACTTCCTCTTTCCTTTCTCCCACCTTCTCCTCTATATCTGCTTTCTCAGTTCAGTTGCTCAGTCGTGTCCAACTCTTTGAAATCCCATGGAGTGCAGCTCGCCAGCCTTCCCTGTCCTTCACCAACTTCCAGAGCTTACTCAAATTTATGTCCATTGAGTCGGTTATGCCCTCCAACTATCTCATCCTCTGTCGTCCCCTTTTCCTCCCACTTTCAATCTTTCCCAGCATCAGGGTCTTTTCAAATGAGTCAGTTTTTCTCATCAGGTAGCCAAAGTTTTGGAGTTTCAGCTTCAGCATCAGTCCTTCCAATGAATATTCAGGACTGATTTCCTTTAGGATGGACTGGTTGGATCTCCTTGCAGTCCAAGGGACTCTCAAGAGTCTTTTCCAACACCACAGTTCAAAAGCATCAATTCTTCAGCACTCAGCTTTTGTTATAGACCAACTCTCACATTCATACATGACCACAGGAAAAACCATAACCTTGACTAGATGGACATTTGTTGGCAAAGTAATGTCTCTGCTTTTTAATATGCTGTCTAGGTTGGTCATAGCTTTTCTTCCAAGGAGCAAGCATCTTTTAATTTCATGGCTGCAGTCACCATATGCAGTGATTTTGGAGCCCAAAAAGATAAAGTCTGTCACTGTTTCCACTGTTTCCCCATCTATTTGCCATGAAGTGATGGGACCAGATGCCATGATCTCAGTTTTCTGAATGTTGAGTTTTAAGCTAACTTTTTCACTCTCCTCTTTTGTTTTCATCAACAGGCTCCTTAGTTCTTCGCTTTCTGCCGTAAGGGTGTTGTCATCTTCATATCTGAGGTTATTGATATTTCTTCCAGCAATCTTGATTCCAGCTTGTGCTTCATCCAGCCTGGCATTTCACATGATGTACTCTGCATGGAAGTTGAATAAGCAGGGTGACAATATACAGCCTTGACATACTCCTTTCTACTTGGAACCAGTCTGGTGTTCCATGTTCAGTTCTAACTGCTGCTTCTTGGCCTGCATACAGATTTCTCAGGAGGCAGGTCAGGTGGTCTGGTATTTTCCCATCTCTTTAAGAATTTTCCAGTCTGTTGTGATCCACCCAGTCAAAGGCTTTGACATAGTCAATAAAGCAGAAGTAGATGTTTTTCTAGAACTCTCTTGCTTTTTTGATGATCCAGCAGGTGTTGGCAATTTGATCTCTGGTTCCTCTGCCTTTTCTAAATCCAGCTTGAACATCTGTAAGTTCACGGTTCGTGTCCTGTCGAAGCCTGGCTTGGAGAATTGTGAGCATTACTTTGCTAGTGTGTGAGATGAGTGCAATTGTGCACTAGTTGGGACATTCTTTGCCATTGCCTTTCTTTGTGATTGGAATAAAAAAATTACCTTTCAGTCCTGTGGCCACTACTGAGTTTTTCACATTTGCTAGCATATTGAGTGCAGCACTTTCACGGCATCATCTGTTAAGATTTGAAATAGCTCAACTGGAATTCCATCACCTCCAGTAACTTTGTTCATAGTGATGCTTCCTAAGGCCCACTTGACTTCGTATTCCAGGATGTCTGGCTATAGGTGAATGACCACACCATAGTGGTTATCTGGGTCACAAAGATCTTTTTTGTATAGTTTTTTAGCTCAGTTAATAAAAAAGTCATTATCCCAATCACCTAGTGATTTCTGAAGAAAGCCTGAACTGTATCTTTTCTTCTCTATATAATAAATTACCCACTATTATGAAATTTTCATCTTAATGTTTATTATGTTTGTTCCTTCCTTTACTTTCAAGCTATATGCATCGATTCATTATTGACTTTTTAAATAGTACTTATTGAATGCTTTCTATGGCATTCCCATGGTAGCTTCCCAGAGCTATAGCAATGAACTAACCAAGGATATTGCCTTCTCTCATGGCTGTATATTTTATGATGATTAAGTGAATATTTTATGATAATCAAGTGAATATACAAATACTGTATAAGTTTCAGTTCAGTTCAGTGCAGTCGCTCAGTCAGGTCTGACTCTCTGTGACTCCATGAATCTCAGCACCCCAGGCCTCCTTGTCCATCACCAGCTCCCAGAGTTCACTCAGACTCACGTCCATCGAGTCCGTGATGCCATCCAGCCATCTCATCCTCTGTCGTCCCCTTCTCCTCCTGCCCCCAATCCCTCCCAGCATCAGAGTCTTTTCCAATGAGTCAACTCTTTGCATGAGGTGGCCAAAGTATTGGAGTTTCAGCTTCAGCATCAGTCCTTCCAGTGAACACCCAGGACTGATCTCCTTTAGGATGGACTGGTTGGATCTCCTTGCCATCCAAGGGACTCTCGAGAGTCTTCTCCAACACCACAGTTCAAAAGCATCAATTCTTCGGTGCTCAGCTTTCTTCACAGTCCAACTCTCACATCCATACATCACCACTGGAAAAACCATAGCCTTGACTAGATAGACCTTAGTTGGCAAAGTAATGTCTCTGCTTTTGAAAATGCTATCTAGGTTGGTCATAACTTTTCTTCCAAGGGGTAAGTGTCTTCTAATTTCATGGCTGCAATCACCATCTGCAGTGATTTTGGAGCCCCCAAAATAAAGTCTGACACTGTTTTCACTGTTTCCCCATCTATTTCCCATGAAGTGATGGGACCAGATGCCAGAATCTTCATTTTCTGAATGTTGAGCTTGAAGCCAACTTTTTCACTCTCCTCTTTCACTTTCATCAAGAGGCTCTTTAGTTCTTCTTCACTTTCTGCCATAAGGGTGGTGTCATTTGCGTATCTGAGGTTATTGATATTTCTCCCAGCAATCTTGATTCCAGCTTGTGTGTAAGTTTAGGGATGATACATTCTAAGCAGAAATATCACTTCATTGACATGACTTTCTTAAACAGGTTGGACAGGGAAACAGAAGGGTAAAACCAGAAGGAAGAACACCAGTTAAGACTTTGATAGATTATAGCCAAGCAGGCTAGGAAGCATTTTTTTCATACCTATTTGTGCACAGCACATCATCCTAGGGCCTGAGCATGTTATGGTAGACCTGATAGAGCAATTGCAGAGCTACCACAAATGAATATTAAATGTATCATGCCTCCCCATTCTTCTTCTCTAATATCTCCCCATTAGTGTCAGCTTCAACAACTCTAAAGAGGGGCTGACATTTAACAGATGATGAAGGTGTAGAACAAATTTACATGCACGGGAACTAAGTTCCTTCAGTCACGTCCAACTCTTTGTGACCCTATGGACTGTAGCCTACAAGCTCCTCTGTCCATGAGGATTCTCCAGGCAAGAATGGAGTGGGTTGCCATGTCCTCCTCCAGGGGATCTTCCTGATCCAGGGATCCAGCCCATGTCTCTTATGTCTCCATCATTGGCAGGCGGGTTCTTTACCACTAGTGGCACCTGGGAAGCCCAGAAAGAATTTACACACTCACTTTAATTTTTTTAATAAATATACAAATCTTTTGATTATTTATGGATAAAACACAAGATGAAAATAGTCATTATTTAGTGGGAATACTAATGTCATGGATGTTCATTACTTTTTTTTAAAACTGGATATTAAAGATCCCCAGAAGACCAGTCTAGCTTGCAAAACCCTGAGAAAATATTTCATTAAATGAATTCTCACAAGTGACTTCACAAAAATAGCACTGACCTTGAACTTCACAAAACAGCTGTTTAGAACTTATTATAAAGGAACATCTACCTTGGACAATAGAGAAAAGCCTAGATATATTATCTATAACACAGAAAGCTACTATTTAAAGAGCAATTATAATTAACAGTTCAGCTATCTTCTTCTGCGTTATTCCTGATTCACAAATTGTGGGGGCACACCACAAGATAATTAACAGGTTTAATAGAGTAAGGATGTTGGTACTGAATGCTTTATTCAGAGGTAAACAGACTGATTTTATGGAAAGAAAAAGCTAGCACTTAGTTTTGTGTTTATTTGTTTATTGATTTCCCTACTTTTATTTCCAGTCTATAAAAGGCACCAAATGAAATGTTTTTATCAGTAGAATTACATCAGACATTGAATTATATTTACTGTGTTTAGTTTAGTTCTGGCACTCATTTACTCTGGTATAAATTTAAAAATGCAGTTTCCTAAAGCTCAGCATTCAGAAAACGAAGATCATGGCATCCAGTCCCATCAGTTCAGTTCAGTTCAGTCGCTCTGTCGTGTCCGACTCTTTGTGACCCCATGAATCGCAGTACGCCAGGCCTCCCTGTTTATCACCATCTCTCGGAGTTCACTCACACTCACGTCCATCGAGTCCATGATGCCATCCAGCCATCTCATCCTCGGTCATCCCCTTCTCCTCCTGCCCGAAATCCCTCACAGCATCAGAGTCTTTTCCAATGAGTCAACTCTTCGCATGAGGTGGCCAAAGTACTGGAGTTTCAGCTTTAGCATCATTCCTTCCAAAGAAATCCCAGGGCTGATCTCCTTCAGAATGGACTGGTTGGATCTCCTT
>SJYT01026546.1:160485-203935 GCA_006410635.1 Cephalophus harveyi | reverse complement strand
TAACTGTTGCTTCCTGACCTGCATACAGATTTCTCAAGAGGCAGGTCAGGTGGTCTGGTATTCCCATCTCTTTCAGAATTTTCCACAGTTTATTGTGATCCACACAGTCAAAGGCTTTGGCATAGTCAATAAAGCAGAAGTAGATGTTTTTCTGGAACTCTCTTGCTTTTTCCATGATCCAGCAGATGTTGGCAATTTGATCTCTGGTTCCTCTGCCTTTTCTAAAACCAGCTTGAACATCAGGGAGTTCACGGTTCACGTATTGCTGAAGCCTGACTAGGAGAATTTTGAGCATTACTTTACTAGCATGTGAGATGAGTGCAATTGTCTGGTCCGGTCCCATCACTTCATGGGAAATAGATGGGGAAACAGTGGAAACAGTGTCAGACTTTATTTTTTTGGGCTCCAAAATCACTGCAGATGGTGACTGCAGCCATGAAATTAGAAGACTCTTACTCCTTGGAAGAAAAGTTATGACCAACCTAGATAGTATATTCAAAAGCAGAGACATTCCTTTGCCAACTAAGGTCCCTCTAGTCAAGGCTATGGTTTTTCCTATGGTCATGTATGGATGTGAGAGTTGGACTGTGAAGAAGGCTGAGTGCCAAAGAATTGATGCTTTTGAACTGTGGTGTTGGAGAAGACTCTTGAGAGTCCCTTGGATTGCAAGGAGATCCAACCATTCCATTCTGAAGAAGATCAGCCCTGGGATTTCTTTGGAAGGAATGATGCTAAAGCTGAAACTCCAGTACTTTGGCCACCTCATGCGGAGAGTTGACTCATTGGAAAAGACTCTGATGCTGGGAGGGATTGGGGGCAGGAGGAGAGGGGACGACCAAGGATGAGATGGCTGGATGGCATCACTGACTCGATGCACGTGAATCTGAGTGAACTCCAGGAGTTGGTGATGGACAGGGGGGCCTGGCGTGCTACGATTCTTGCGGTCACAAAGAGTCGGACACGACTGAGCGACTGAACTGAACTGAACTGAATAGGCAATGACTTACCTTCAAAATGCAATATTGTCACAATTCTTTTTTTCATGTACAAGTACAATATGATTCAAGCTAGTTTTAGTCCAAAATGAAGGGGGTGATTTTAACTCTCCATTAATTAACTCTGAAGAATAGGAGTGACGTTGGTCTTAAGAAACGTCAAGATCTAGAGAGTTAGAGAGTTTTAGCTTCTATCCAACTACTCTTCATTCCTACCCCGCTTCACTGAATTTTGTCTATATTCTCTTCTATGCAGAGTTTTATAGCCTGGGGTTGGAATACGGATGTAGGGAGCCCTAAGGCTGCATCATCACAGCTAAGCACCAAAGAACACTCAACTCTATTTGAGGGTGTCAGGTGGTGAGTTGTAGGAGACTTTCCACTCCAGTGTTACCATGGGAAATACAGAGTAAGATCCTTATTGCCATTGCTTAAATCATATACTAGCCATGGGTCAATTATTGTGGCCAGGGAACTAGAATATTCTTGAATCATGAGAACTATCCTAACTTGGTGGTGGTGACTTGATGCTGTGATTGGCATTCAGAACTCCATGGACCACAGACTGGGTTATAGAGATGTATCAGGTTGCTGATAAGAAATGAAACACAACTAAAAAATTATCTGTTACACATACAGTTTTAAATGGCAACCCACTCCAGTATTCTTGCCTGGGAAATCCCAAGGACAGAGGATCCTGGCAGGCTACAGTCTGTGGGGTTGCAAAAGAGTCGGACATGACTGAGTGACTAAACAACAACACATGCATGTTTTTCTAAACATTAAATAAATCCATATTGATAGGACTTCATGTAAATGCATTGCTTTTAAAATTTCTAATAGAAGGACAAGAGAGAGAATCTCTAATATTTTAAAATCCTATTTGAGTCCTACTGTTCTGTTTAATTTTCATTGAGTTACTACATGTGCAGGGCATTTTTTGGCCTCTTGCCATGAATATAAACCCATTGTCCTTCAAGTAATTTAGAGTATAAAAGACAGAGAAGGAAAGAATTCACCTTTGACATGTCTAGCCCTATTTAAGTCTTGTTTTTTTCTCTGAGAGTTTTCAAGTTGAACCTCTCCTTGTCCTTTGATATTTCCTTGATTTTTTTTCCTTTTCTTTGTGCTTAAGTGACTTTCCTATATTCTGTCTCTTGCAGATATTATTCTCTGACACCTCTATCATCTCTATAGCCATCTCTTTTTCTCTGGGATTCAAATTTATTCTTGTTAAAACTATGTTATCCATCAGATCATTCTACTAACTCAGACTCCAGAAACTTTTTCCTGATAAAAATTATTCTCCACCATTTAGTCCTCTCATCACAGAATCTTGGAACATTTTCAGTTAGTACCTCTTCTGGCCCTTTAAATGGAGTTAGTCAGCCAAAGAATGAATAAAACTTTGGGGAAAAGCCCACAGCTAGCATTCAACCTTCAGAGCTGGACATGACTGAAGCGACTTAGCAGCAGCAGCAGCAGCAGCATTCAACCTTAACAACCTCCTACTTGCCCAGTCCCACTGCTATGTCTGCTTTTCATTCTTTTTTTTGTAATCTCTGAATTCATATCACAGTTAAAAACATCTACCCCAGATCCTCACTCGTGTATTTGTAACCCATGTTGCCTCTTTCCTGTTTCCCTGATTTTGCTTGGTTCTGTTCCCTCCCAGACCCCACTTTCTCTGCTTTACCTCAACTCTGGCTCCCGCTAGATCTAAAAATGCTTCACAGGCAAGAGGTTTTTCTCCAGCCATGGTCTTTCGGTCACAGTTTGGGACATGGTCAATATGAATTTTCATCAGTATCAGGACATTATCTTAGAGGTTTTAATCTTTCTAAGAGTTCCTGAGGTAACTTTGTGAGAGGATTAATCATTATGGCTACCAAAATTGTAGAAAAATAGCTGACTCCATGATGCTTATTACTGTCATAGAAATAGGAGACACTGTAGTCTCAAGTCCATTTCAAATAAGTACATTTTACATATGTACAGCGTGTATACCTATATAGATACACACACAGATATGCATATACATTGCCTGCACACACAGACACACACATCTATATACACAGGGCTTCCCAGTGGCTTAGCGGTAAAGAATCTGTCTGCGAAGCAGGAGCCTCAGGAGATGCATATTCTATCCCTGGGGGAGATCCCCTGGAGGAGGGCATGGCAACCCACCCCAGTATTCTTTGCTGGAGAATTCCCATGGACAGAGGACCCTGGTGGGCTACAGTCCATGGGGTCGTAAAGAGTTGGACATGACTGAAATGACTGAGCATGCACGCATGAATATATAGACGTGTACTTATATACATTGCCTGCAAAGACTGTAGTAAAGGAGCTGAACTCTAGCCATCTAACCATCCTGTAATCATTTTTTAAAAAATGTCAACATTCATAGGGAAATACAAGTTATCTTTGGAAAGTATACTCTGTGGGAAAAATATACAAAATATTAGAACCTTTAAGAGGATTTATGGAGTAAAATGGAGAAGGAAGTCTGACTCAGGTGTGGAATACCAACAGCTTTAAAGCTTCTGCCTTAAGTAAAAACAAATACAGCTCTTTCCAATTCCAATTAAACATCATCCTTTTAAGTTTCCCCAGCAAGGAAGGCCACTTCTTCCTCTGGCCAGTGGCCTTTCCAGGAGGAAAGGTATTGGGGTTGAGCACAGACGTGCACTTCGTTGCTTGCTCTGTACCCACTGTGCTCAGACAGCTGCCTCCAGTGTCCAGCCCCATAAATGCCTGTGATACTTTGCAATTCCTGTCATCTCTGGCTAATCCCCTGATACATGAAGTTAGAAAGTTCAGTCCTTATCTGAGGATCCCAGATTCCAAATCTACCTGTTTGGAAGGTGAAGGTGAAGTCACTCAGTCGTGTCCGACTCTTTGCGACCCCGTGGACTGTAACCCACTAGGCTTCTCTGTCCATGGGATTCTCCAGGCAGGAATACTGGAGTGGATTGCCATTTCCTTCTCCAGGGGATCTTCCCGACCCAGGGATCGAACCCGGGTCTCCCGCATTGGAGGCAGACGCTTTAACCTCTAAGCCACCAGGGAAGCTGGAACTGGTAATAAATATTCTTACTTAGATGGCTAGAAGGGCCATTACCATAGTGGCCAAATATGCAGCTAAATTGCTAATCCAGAATGGTTGTTAAAGATGACTTAGGGCAAGTCCTTATTTTATACATGAGACAACTGAGTCCCAAAGTAAAAATTATTTCCTCTAAGGACTGATGCTGAAACTGAAACTCCAATACTTTGACCACCTGTGCAAAAAGCCAACTAATTGGAAAAGATCTGGATGCTGGAAAAGATTGAAAGCAAAAGAAGAGGGTGGCAGAGGATGAGATGGTTAGATAGCATCACCAATTCAATTGATGTGAATTTGAGCAACTCCAGGAGATAGTGAAGGACAGGGGAGCCTGGGGTGCTGCAGTCTGTGGGGTCTCAAAGAGTCAGACATGACTTAGTAACTGATCAACAACAAAATGTCATGTAGTGAGTGAATCCTGTTTTGGAATTCAACTCTTTAAGGTCTGTTGCACTGTGTCGCACTGCCTGCCACATTTTTCCCTCTAAACAAAAATTGGAGCATATTTGTTTCTGAAATAAAATCCTTCCCCTGGCTGATGTTTTAGAGAACATGAAGACATTTAAATAATAAAACACTACCAAACCCCTCGGTGAGGCATCCTTATTTACACAAGAGTAATGGCCAGTAAAGGCTAATCCCTTCCCACTGCACCTTATTCATAGCTCTGGTAGAGCTTTCATCACACTGTGGATAATCTGTCTCCATATGTATTTTCCAACACTTGACTGCTCGCTCATCGAGAGAATGTCTTATGAACTTATGAATCCATAATGCCTAGCATTACAACAATGCGTAAGAGGAGTTCAGTACCTGAGTGGTGCACAAATGAAAAGAATGGACAGAAGCATGAATGCATGGAAGGTCTGAGAAACAAAGCTGCACATGGAGATGAACCCATGGCATGCGGAGCAGTCAAAGCCAGACTAACATGCTTGAATTTGATGTACCCAGACATAGAATAAAGAGACTTGGTGAAAGTAATGTTTAACAAGAAGGTATAAATAGATAGAAGAGAACTATTGCTTTTGGATACAGAGATTCCATTTGAATCACACAGTTCTTCCTAAACCAATCCATGAATTTAGTGTATGCTCAATGAAACAGAAATAATGCTTAAGAACAAACCTGACAGGAAGAGGGAGAATAGATTTGGAGGACATGGTGTCAGGAAAGTTACATAACTCAAACTCTACCAGAATACATCTAGTCTAAGAGAGGGATTGCCAAGATATTATAAATACAAAAACAGTCAAGCCTAAAATGATATTGTTGCATAATCCATGAAAGATGTCCTAAGTGCTGAAAACCATATTTGACTTACACCTTTAGAAACACAGCTCAGATATTACTTCTTGACAGGAGTGATCTACGGTCTTGGGCAGAGCTTCTAAGCTGGTATACCAGAAGTCTTCAAGCAGCTTGAAGCCCCAAAGGTGGACAGATACCTATGGCCAGCCACATTTTTCTCCAAGAAGCCTTAACTATTTACCCTACATGCAATACAAATAATCTCATTTCTTTGAGTACATGACCTGAAAATCAAATGCAGCTAAGTCTCACTATGCTATCTTTAACTTCTGATGTAATTAATGATTCAAATGTTACCACTTTAGGCAAAGGATGCAATATATATTAAAAACTTACTTCTGTCTTTAGGGTATCCAATTCCAGTGATCTTCAGGGGTTCAAGACAGTGCAGATGGAGCTGAATACAGTCTGATGCTCATCAACAACAGATACCTAGGGGAAAAGCAATACAAAAAGAGAAGATTAATACTCTGCAACTGCAGGAGATAAGCCACAGACTGTCTATTCAATCAGTGATTGAGCACAAATGTTTGCCAGTTACGGCCAATGATATGAAAGGGACAGTTGGCTAAAGGGGATTTGGAGGTAAATAATTTCTTTGATTAAAAGAGAAGAGGAGTATGAGAAAGATAAGGAGGATGAAGAAATGAGGAAGAAGAGGGAAAAGAAGGAAGAGGAGAAAGAGAAAGAGGAAGGAGAGGAAAAGAAATCCCTGATGCTTTTTTGTGTGCTCAGGTCACCATCTTAAACTGCTGCAGTTAACCTGCAGCCCTAAGAACACAGCATAGACAACAAATACAAACCACTGTACACAAAATACACAAGCAACAAGGATTTGCTGTATAGCACAGGGTACTCTATATCTTATAAAAAATGTACAATGAGTGTAATCGGAGAAAAAACAAACAAACCTGAATTACTATGCTATACTCTTAAAACTAACACAATATTATAAATCAACTATATTTCAATAAAAAAAGACTACAGCCTAAAGGAACCCAGTAAAGCTTGCTGAGACCTCTCTAATCAACCCAGAAACACTACCTTCATCTTTTTTATGTGAAAAATAGAAACACCTTTTTAGTTTCATTTAAACTTGCATTTTTCAGCTGTAGGCAATAATAACAAGCACAACTAACATTTAAGAGAAACACCAAGAGTTTTGAAGGGATAGCATCTCCAAAGGCATTAGAATGTGATGGACATGAAACTTATCAGGATTGCAAGATAGTTGATGACAGTGGAATAATATCCCAGAAGTTTTGAGATAAGGGGTTTTTGAACTGCATTTCTGTTGCTTGCTAATCCATCAAGTATGAAGGTATTTAAACCTTTCCATCTCTACTTCTTTCTTGTTATGATTAGATGAGAATATATGCCAGCAAAATTAAAAATGAATCTAAGATATGAAGATGTCAAATCTAAGAAAAATTGGGGAAGGGCATGAGAGAGACAGAGAGAGAAATCTTTGAATGACAGCTATGTAGAAGTATAAAAAACTTTCAGTCTAATACTGACCTTTCCCTGAAGAAGGAAATGGCAACCCACTCCAGTATTCTTGCCTGGAGAATTCCGTGGACAGAGGAGTCCGGCAGGCTACAGTCCATGGAGTCGCAGGAGTAGGACACGACTTAGCAACTAAATCACCACCATCACCAATACTGACCTTTAATCAAGAAACTGCATAATCTTGGTTGCATAATAAAATAAGTGCACAATTCTTTCTTCCATGAGATTAAAATAAGCATCTAGAAATTCCAGGGATAAGAAAAATGTGCTAAAATGTGATCCAATTAGTAAGCAATGTGGCATGATTTCTATTGAGTGATGAAATTTATGAAAATGAATGTCGTTTAGCCTTGGTGCCTTCAAAATTCTCCTTTGAACAATATAGAACCTGCTGCCTGGCTCTTCATTAGATTCGCCTATGTAAAATTGTAAAAATTATCCCTTGTGGATTTCACTTTTCCACAATAACCCTAGAGATACTCTGGTTTCTCATACTCAGCACTGTTTACACTCGGACCAGATAAATTCCTTGCTGTAGCAGCCTGTCCTGTTCATTGTAAACTATATAGCAACATCCCTGGCCTCTCTTCACTAGATGCCTTTAGCACTCCAGTTCTGACAATCCCAAGCGTCTCCAGTCATTGCTAAATGTCTCTTCAGAGGGAGATGGCAGAATTGTTTCTGAATTTTGAAACACTACTATAGACAAAGCATGGAAATATTAAGTGTATAAAACTATATGTGTTATAAGTGCTGAATACATTAAAGTTAAGAAAGGGTTTTTCTGGTAACTCTGCTGGTAAAGAATCTGTCTGCAATGCAGGAGACCCCAGTTCAATTCCTGGGTCAGGAAGATCCCCTGCAGAAGGGATAGGCTACCCACTCTAGTATTCATGGGCTTCCCTGGTGGCTCAGATGGTAAAGGATCCACCTGCAGTGTGGGAGACCTGGGTTTGATCCCTAGGTTGGGAAGATCCGCTGGAGGAGGGCATGGCAACCTACAGCAGTATTCTTGCCTGAAGAATCTCCATGGACAGAGGAGCCTGATGGGCTACAGTCCATAGGGTCGCAAAGTGTCAAACATGACTAGGGCCTAAGCACACAACACAGTGGAGAGAAGCAGTGTGATGGTGTGTAGGGAAGGAAGAGACAGAAGTGAATGGACATTGTTCACTTATACAGAAGACACTGAATACCATCTAAAGTTCCTGAACCAGTAAAAAATGTTAAGGTTATTTTTAAATTTATAGACAATAACAGACCAAAACAACCAGGTATGTTTAAAGAAAACATTGGGAGAAGGGCTGGCTGCAGGAGACATTTTTAAAAAGTATTTTTCATACTAGATAATAAATATAGATAAAAATTGTATATCAAGAATTTACATGACAAGAGAAGACTCCTGGGAATCCTTTGGACTGAAAGGAGATTAAACCAATCAATTCTAAAGGAAATCAACCCTGAATATTCACTGGAAGGACTAATGCTGAAGCTGAATCTTCAATACCTTGGCCACCTGATGAGAAGAGCTGACTCATTGGAAAAGACCCTGATGCAGGGAAAGATTGAAGGCAAAAGAGGAAGGGGCTGGCAGAGGATTAGATGGTTAGATAGCACTATCAACTCAATGGACATGAATTTGAGCAAACTCTGGGAGACAGTGGAGGACAGAGGAGCCTGGTGTGCTACAGTCCATTAAGTCACAAAGAGTTGGACATGATCTAGCAACTGAACAACAGTAACCACAGCATACATCACTTAGGGTTATCGAGTTTACAATTAAGAGTATTAAAAAACAGTCAAGGAAATTTTCTCTCCACTTTCATTATTATTTGAAATAGCTTTTAAGCAATGATTTTATTTACCTTTAAACATGTCAATTCAGTTCAGTTCAGTCGCTTAGTCGTGTCCGACTCTTTGCAACCCCAGACTGCAGCATGCCAGGCTTCCCTGTCTATCACCAACTCTCGAAGCTTGCACAGACTCATGTCCATCAAGTCATGTCTTAATGATGTCTTCAGTTCAGTTCAGTTCAGTCGCTTAGTCGTGTCCGACTCTTTGCGACCCCATGAATTGCAGCACGCCAGGCCTCCCTGTCTATCACCAACTCCCGGAGTTCACTCAGACTCATGTCCATTGAGTCAGTGATGCCATCCAGCCATCTCATCTTGACTCATTGGAAAAGACCCTGATGCAGGGAAAGATTGAAGGCAAAAGAGGAAGGGGCTGGCAGAGGATTAGATGGTTAGATAGCACTATCAACTCAATGGACATGAATTTGAGCAAACTCTGGGAGACAGTGGAGGACAGAGGAGCCTGGTGTGCTACAGTCCATTAAGTCACAAAGAGTTGGACATGATCTAGCAACTGAACAACAGTAACCACAGCATACATCACTTAGGGTTATCGAGTTTACAATTAAGAGTATTAAAAAACAGTCAAGGAAATTTTCTCTCCACTTTCATTATTATTTGAAATAGCTTTTAAGCAATGATTTTATTTACCTTTAAACATGTCAATTCAGTTCAGTTCAGTCGCTTAGTCGTGTCCGACTCTTTGCAACCCCAGACTGCAGCATGCCAGGCTTCCCTGTCTATCACCAACTCTCGAAGCTTGCACAGACTCATGTCCATCAAGTCATGTCTTAATGATGTCTTCAGTTCAGTTCAGTTCAGTCGCTTAGTCGTGTCCGACTCTTTGCGACCCCATGAATTGCAGCACGCCAGGCCTCCCTGTCTATCACCAACTCCCGGAGTTCACTCAGACTCATGTCCATTGAGTCAGTGATGCCATCCAGCCATCTCATCCTCTGTCGTCCCCTTCTCCTCCTGCCCCAAATCCCTCCCAGCATCAGAGTTTTTTCCAATGAGTCAACTCTTCGCATGAGGTGGCCAAAGTACTGGAGTTTCAGCTTTAGCATCATTCCTTCCAAAGAAATCCTAGGGCTGATTTCCTTCAGAATGGACTGGTTGGATCTCCTTACAGTCCAAGGGACTCTCAAGGGTCTTATCCAACATATGTCTTAGTACTCAAATGAGTACTTACTCAAAAGATACTTAACTCAGTACTTTACTCAAATGACCTTTGAGATTATGAATTTACATGGTGAAAGGAGCAGTGAAAGGGGAAATTTTCAGTCTCTCTCTGGAAATTTTTTCTTTCTAAAATGATCTGACCAATTTTGTCTCTATTGGGTATTCAATAAATGCTTATTGAAGATTTCATTTCAATTTCTTACCTGTTTTGCCCGTAAGTTAATGTGGAAATACCACCCTCTTTTTTTTAACCCATTTAGCCTTGACTTCCTGCCACCCATTCTCCAGATGTCAATGAGATAATCAAAGTTCACTGCATTTTAAAATCTCTTAGAAAACCACGAACACTCATTTAGACCTCAAATTAGGGGTCAGTGATTCAGCCCAGAGCGGACAGCATCTGAGAGCTCATTGAATGTGACGCAGCAATAATCCTCAAGCGATTATTCTCTAATCTTTGCTGGCAGAGGCTTTAAAGACAGCCCAGAGAGTTCATTATGCAAATAGAATTGTCTGGATCTGCTGACAGGGACTGGACTGAGCAGACGCTCCACATAGATAGCCGCCTGGCATACTCTTCCACCCTGCAAGGAGACACCGGGACATGCTTTCTCTGATCTGCATGCATTTATACTGCAATTAATGAAGGGCGAGAAAGTTCATCTTGAAGCTGGGTCATGGAATGCTTGAAACTGAACAGACCCAAAAAACAGAATCTTCTTTGTCACAGTCAGTCGTTAGTGAACACCGGAGCATTTCTGAAGCTCTGAAATACTCGTCTTTATGAGATCTATACAAACAGAAACACGAAACACTAACACACATGTACACATTTAAACTTATTAAACACTTACCGCAAATGCATACATGTGTTTGTGCACATATTAATTAACATGTGTGTACATACATGTATTGTGTATACACACGACATGCACGTGATAGATACATATATGAATGTATGTGTATGGGTATATACATACATATGTATATATGCTCATTTATGACAGTAGAACTCTTTAGCCAGTACCCAGTAGCTGTGTGACATGGGCAAGTTTTTACTTGTCGATAAGTTTCCTTATCATCTTTCAGTTCCTTGTCATAAGTCTCAGTTTTCTCATTTTACAATGAAACTAAGAAAAATGCCATCCTCAAAGGGTTGGTCAAAATGTTTTTGTAACCCAGCATTAGATGACTTATTTATAACACTGTTTGTGTCTTGAACTTCCCTGGTACATTTTTCAAAGATTCAATTCTAAGTTCATTTACTTTGGCCATTACCTTGATATACTTGAAATGTGACTTGATTAAGAAGCATACAACCACTTAATGAGTTCTCGGAATGTAGTTCTTGTGTGAACGGAAGCATCTGCAGTTTAGCTCTGTCATCTTTAAAGTCAGGCAGCGTCACCACTGTGTGTCAAGTCTGCCTCTGGCCTAGCAGCCTAATGTCACGGTCAGTAGTGGTTACCGAACATCTTCTGTGTACCAGGAAAGACTCCAGGGAATTCTGGGCAAGGCTGTCAGTGATGGTTCTGTTCTTCAAGTTACCTAAACTTAGAGATAAAGATGAGGCTATAAATCAAATGCCGGTTAAAACAAGATCATATTGAGGTCTTGTTCATTCAAATTGGCAAATATATATTTGCCGTAAATATGAATACATATGTATTTAACAATAACAGTTGGCTGACATGGTGAAATTTGTTGCACACATTGTTGGTGTTAGTATAAACTGACCAACCTGCATGGAAAGAGATGTCAAGTTTTTGAGAAACTGACAAATGCTTATTCAGTTTGATAGTACATTGACACTTCTGGGATTTTTTCTTAGAGAAATAACTTATGTACAAAATATTTATGCATTGATATTCATCACAGTACATTAAAAGTTTTTTATGTAAATGCCATAGTTGCAAAAAGTTTAAATAAATAAGTCATAGTGTGTCTATAAATGTCATATATATTAATATAATATATATAGCATATATGTATATAAGGAAGTTGTGTGGTACAGTTTAATTAAAATGAAAGAGTATAGAAATATTAACTCTCATATCCCCCCAGCACACAGACACACACAGAAAAAATAATCTGCTTAAAATACTAGCAGTAGATTAATGGTTATTTTCATTTCTTTATTAATACTTTCCTTTTTTCCATGTACTCTACAGTGAATAGATCATTTTTGGAATCAGAAAAATAACCATTATCTCATACATAAGAATTTCAAAAACTAGTTTCTCCTTGTGGCATTTTGTTTGTTTTCCTGTTTGTGTGCCTGTTTCCCACATGCAAAATGCAGAATGAAAGGAGAAATGTTTGCTTTGAGCCAAGAATGTCATATTAAAGGCCCTGAAAGCCTGCAGTTTTGAGTAGCTATTGGCATTATTTTAGCAATGTACCCAACTTATTCAGTCAGTTTTTTTTTTTTTCCCTACAGAAGATTCAGCAATTAAATGACCTTTTCTAACAAGACCCATCAGATGTAGTCACAGGTAATGACAGCATTATGTAAGCCCACTATCTGCAGTAAAACTCCAAACGTGCATTCTACCAACTAGCAATTTTCCCAATCAGCTCTTTATTTCACGGTGCCACCACCCTTTAGTGCCCTAATCATGGAGGTGGCTCTGGAGAAAAAAACCATGTTCTGTCTGAACTCAGTGGGTAATGAACATACAAGGACAGAATGTGCTTTTTGCTCTCTGCAGCACAGTGTGCTTTCCCTGTTTTGCAGTCATTTTTTCCAATTCAATGCAAATTCTTATAATTTCCCCCAGAAATAAATGCTATTAAATGCCCTATTCTTCTCTCCCATGTCAGAAACTTTACACCCTGCCATCAGCTGTATATTTGTCAAAATTAAAACTCTACATCGGAAGCCAGAGAATGACAGACAACAGCCAATGTTGTCAGCTAGGAATAAGAGAAATGTCCAGAGTGCAGAAGACAATTAATAATGACAAGCAGACATTTCATTGTGATGGGTATCATCATCCTTCATCTCCCATGTCACACCTGGCTGTTTCATCAATTGTGCTCAATCCTGTCTGACTCTGTGATGCCATGGGCTGTAGCCCACTAGGTTCCCTCTGTCCATGGAATTTTCCAGGCAAGTCTACCGGAGTGGGTTGCCATTTCCTTCCCCAGGAGATCTTCCTGACCCAGGGATTGAATCCACGTCTCTTGAGTCTCCTCCACTGGCATCTGGATTCCTTTACCACTGCATCACCTGGGAAGGTCTAAATAAATGATTTACAAGTTATCACAAAACAGAACAAAATACAAAAATAACTTAATGCAAACCAATACTGTGATTACTTCTTAAATTTTGATCCTACCTGATTTTTGATGGTTTTATTCAAACTCCAGATACACAAGTAGAAAACACAGCTTGGTTGGGAAAGGATTGTTGGTTGGCTTATCTCTACTTCAGACTGAGTGAAAATTGCACAATGATTGCTAGAGGCCATTAAAAATGTCCTAGAATATTTCTGAGAGATAGTATTAACACTATAGTAGTTTATATTAGTGTTAATGAAGTTAATAGGTAGAGAAAGATAGAGAAGAGCAGATTGAGAAAGTGATTCTAAATTAGAAATAGCTATTTTATAGTTTTTTTAAAAATTATCATTAATCTTCAAAAATGAATGTAAGCATGGCATATCCCACGTGGGAAAAGATCACACAGGAATACACACAAAACATGCATGTCCAGATCTGGAATCACAGTGGTGGCTGATTTCTCTAGGATAAGACCAACCAATGGATAGCAGATTTCAGAATAACAGTCCTATTAGGAAATATTGTTGAAGTTTTTCTGTAACATCTTTTGGAAAAATCCTAACAAACTTCTTGGCCAACACAATATAATATCCTAGCAATAAAACCTTGTCCTATGTTAGTACATGTCCTTACTCTTCATTTCAAAGAACATTAAAATGAATAAATTAAGGAAGACTTTTTTTTTTTTTGACAAACACTGGTATATGACTAAATAACTTTAAAAGTGTTGTTGTTTAGTCACTAAGTCGTGTTTGACTCTTTGCAACCCCATGGACTGCAGCAGGCCAGGCTTCTTTGTCCTTCACTATGTCCCGGTGTTTGTTCAAACTCATGTCCACTGAGTTGATGATGCTGTCCAACCATCTTATCCTCTATCGTTCCCTTCTCCTTCTGCCCTCAATCTTTCCCAGCATGGGTCTTTTCCATTGAGTCAGAGTCAATGGGTCTTTTCCAAGGAGTCAGTTCTTTACATCAGGTGGCCAAAGTATTGGAGTTCCAGCTTCAGCATCAGTCCTTCCAATGAATATTCAGAGTTCATTTCCTTTAAGATTGACTGGTTCGATCTCCCCTCAGTCCAAGCTACTCTCAAGAATCTTCTCCAGGATCACAATTCAAATTACACAGGTTAACTCACTTAATTCTTATAACTCCAAATTACAGAAGAGGAAACCAAGACATAGGAGAGCTGAAGTGGCCTCACACAGTTAGAACAAGGCAGAGCTCAGACTCCCAACCAGAGCACCTAGCTCCCAGGCCCATCTGCCTCATCATTATACCACATTGCCTCCATTGTAGTTCTGACAATTTTTACTCTGTTTAGGAAGTCCAGCAGTTCCTTCAAGGTGTTCAAAGGCTGACACCCGAGATTCTACCAAGGAATATCTGCTTTTGTTTGCTTTATATAATGGGGCTCTGTATGAAATTGTATTTTAAGGAGGTGCATAAAGTGTGCTTTACAAAAGTTACTATTTTGGGATAGCTGTTTAGACATCGGATTAAATAAAGACCCTGACTGATGCTCAGATAGCCTTAGGGATGAAGAGCAGGGAAGGCGTTCAAGATGCCTTTGTCTGAGGTGTTCTTTGTCCTTACGATTGTTTTTGTGACTTTTTTATGGTGGGATGGTTGAGATATTTAAAGTCCGACAAAATGAGGGAAGTTGGAAGACAGTTTTATTTACTGACTCTGAAGCCAAGTGTCAAGCACAAGGCATTGGGCCTGGACTGTGTCTCTAGATGAAGCTGACACAAGTTTCTGTGAAGATGAAACAAGTCAAGACACTGTACACTACATCCTTTTAGGTCTGCTCTTTGATTTCCATTTTTACCCCTCGATTTCTTCTAGGTTTTTGGCATCCTTCCCAGGGTTTACTTTTTGGCTTATACAGAGCTTTCTTAATCCATTGCTTATGCAAATTCAAAGAAAATGCATTTAATATTTGTGATGTACATTGAAATACTTAGATAAAATCGAGGTCCAGGCTCTAGACAGGCTTCCCAGTAAGATTTTGGCTTAATATAAGACATTCTTTTAATCTAATGACCAGACCTGAAGGTGGGTCATTTATCTTGTCATCGTAAATGCTGAGTCAGGTATACTACAGCTTTGTCTAACTGATTCTACAGAAAATGACTGCTAACTTTGTTCAGAAAAAAAAACAAAAAACAAAAAACTGACATCAGAATAACTCATTCTATAATTGCACATAAACAGAAGTATAGTATATTTTCACAGATGTAATATTTTCCTGTTGTCAGAGTTTCTTAAATAAATCCTTGCTTTAACATACAGTATAAGACTAAACTATTTCTTTCATTTCACTAACATTTCTCTTAAAGTGCCTAATTTACTTTTGGATTACAAGTAAATTTCTATTCCAATCAGGTTTACAACACACAAGGATTTTTAGCATTTTGACTCAGTGCCATTTTGTCCAAGTTGGTACTTCAGAAGGAATATTATTAAAGAAGATCAGGTCAATTCTTGGAAATATTCCACCATGTCAGATGATAAAAACTTATTTGTCTATAATTACAAGTAATGACTGCCTGATAAATTACAACCATGGGAAGAATCAAAGTAATATACCATTAAAATCTGGATTGTAGAGCAGAAGAAAAAGTTAGCCCAGAAAAGTATAAGTTCAATATTGTGTTTGTAAAATTTGTATTAATAATAAATACGTTTGGAAATACCATGAGTAAAGATGATCAGGCAGCTGCTTTAAGGGCATGTTTATGAATTGTTGGAAAGGAAAGTAGAGCATCTTCTTTAAGTTAAGGTAGCAGTATTTTGGGACTTCCCTGGCAGTCCGGTGGTTAAGACTCCATGCTTCCAATGCAGTGGTCACACGTTCGATCCCCAATCAGGGAACTAGATCGCACATGCCACAATGGTGTGGTCAGAAAAATAATAAACAAAAAAACAAAGTAACAATATTTCCTATCAGGTACAGAGGGGTAGGATATCAAGAAGCACCTGCATATATCTATACGCTTTAAACAAAGCACAACTATTGCAAAAGTTAAAGCACCAAGACATGTAGCTTCTCCTCTTACGTTTACTGTTCTTCAGTGAATACAACTCACCCCTGGCAGAGAAAGAACATGCCAGACAAGTGTTGGTCAAGCTACAAAGCAACCTTAAAAAATCTCAAGTACAGTGGTTACAGTAATCATCTGATCAACACTTTTGCTGACAGTATTCTTAGCCTTCATAGCTTGTTATGGCAACTGCTACAATTAGAATTGCATCAAAATAATAGCTATCTATTTGCAGAAATTCCATAATGATGTTCTAACGACTGGAAGATGATAACAGCCCTCTTGGCTCTTGTCCAAGATAGATCACAATACATGCTGATAACCCAGTTCAACATTCTTGGGGTTTTTTTCCTGCATTATGCATTCAAATGCTGATAGAGCAAGCAGTGAGCTCTCCAACACTGCTGGCAGATAAAGTCTTAAGCCAAAGAAAATTCTCCAGGTAATCAATGTATAATTCTTTAAGACCTTATACTGTCTGTTGTAAAATTATATTCATTGTTATTAAAATTTTGCTACAATGCATTCTGTGACTTTTGTTTATTATTATACTATCTCAAACTACAGTGAGACCTTTGAAAACTTATTTGGGATAAAACAATTTGGGGGTATTAAAATATCATAATTAAAATAGTTGATAGTTATACTAACTGAATCATTCAGAAAATATTAAAGTATATGTGGTCTTATGTGAGTTAGTCACTCAGTTGTGTCTGACTCTTAGCAATCCCTTAGACAGTAGCTTGCCAGGATCCTCTGTCCATGAAAGTCTCCAGGCAAGAATATTGGAGTAAATTGCCATTCCTTTATCCCGGGGATCTTTCCAACCCAGGGATTGAACCCTGGTCTCCTTCCTGCATTGCAGGCAGATTCTTTACCATCTGTACTACCAGGGAAGTCCGTGGGGTTGCCAAGAGTTGGACACAACTGAGTGACTAAGCACACACACACTTGGTCTAATAAAGAGTTCATAAAATATGCATATGGGAAAATCAAATGTATTTTATTAGTATTAATTAGTTTTATTAGTCTTTTAGATTGTTTTTCTTTCTTCTGTCTTTCTCTGCTGGTAGATAATCGGCGATGCCAACTCACTGCTGGCGTGTGTTAGTCGCTCAGTTGTGTCCAACTCTTTGTGACCCCATGGCCTGTAGCCTGCCAGGCTCCTCTGCCCATGGGATTGTCCAGGCAAGAGTCCTAGAGTAGCTAGCCATTCCCTTCTCCAGGGGATATTGCTGACCTAGAAACTGAACCCCAGTCTCCTGCATTGCAGACAGATTCTTTACTGTCTGCTGCTGCTGCTGCTAAGTCGCTTCAGTCGTGTCTGACTCTGTGCGACCCCATAGACGGCAGCCCACCAGGCTCCCCCATCCCTGGGATTCTCCAGGCAAGAACACTGGAATGGGTTGCCATTTTCTTCTCCAATGCATGAAAGTGAGAAGTGAAAGTGAGGTCGCTCAGTCGTGTCCGGCTCTTAGTGACCCCATGGAGGAATATAATGGGAGCATCCACCATTTCTAATCTTTAGCTTCTATACTTCTATGAAATAGAAAATAAGATAATTGAAATGACTCTATCATCTCTTGGCCTAAGTCTTTATATGGAGTAAAATCATACAAACCATAGAACACTAAGTTTGCTTCCGTTCTCAGTCACTTTTTGTTACTTCTAGGTTTTTAGGAATGTTCCAGGAGACTGGGGTGAGAGAAAACCTGTAACCATTAGAGCCTCAACTATTAATTCAGGCCATGGCACTGTTTCTACTTCAGATGGGACGCTATTTATATCATTGAAGAGGCACTGTACAAAGAAATAAGGACATAGGCTTGAAAATATATCTAAAAATATTGATTCTTAGAAGCAGAAATATATAGATTGGCATGCTTATAAGTGAGTTCAAGTGTCAGGATGAGAACCAAAATCTTCTCAAGGGGCTGTCTAAGTAATTGAGTATCCAGACCAAACTTTCCAGTTTCCTTCCATATGAAAGAATTAAGAATCCTTTTGAAATGGAATACAAACTTCTTCTTGCAAAACAAACTATAGTATGATTCTCAAAACAGATAAATTGTACCAAAGTATGGGTGCTGCTGGCAGTTTAGTTGCTAAGTCGTATCCGACTCTTTGCAACCCCATGGACTGTAGCCTGCTAGGTTCCTCTGTCCATGGAATTTCCCAGGCAAGAATACTGGAGTGGGTTGTCATTTCTTCCTCCAGGGTATCTTTCCAACCCAGGAATCAAACCTGCATCTCCTGCTTTGGCAGGCAGATTCTTTACCACTGAGCCATCAGGGAAGCATGATTCTCAAAATAGATGACTTGTGCCAAAGTATAACCTGCAACAAAACTATCTAAGTTCAGAAGATGGAACAGCAGCTCTTCGAGATTCATGTTTTCCAAGTCAAGACCAGAGACAAATTCTGGTTGTCTCTTCTCTTCCAAAGATAAGGCCACCATCTTCCCTACACCCTTGAAACTCATTCAGTGTACAAATTCTGACCTTCCAGAACTATGCCACACTCATAGTTATGACTTAACCCCCGTCTCAAATCTCAGGGGTGCCTTTCTGAATTCACCTTTGGAGATGCAATAAAACTCCAAGTGTGCTTCTTGGTCATAAGGTTTCATAACTGAGGCTTCTATGATCAACAGATTGTTCTGGGAACCTCTAGGGCTTTTGACTTTTCACTTATTTATCTATTTCTCCAACTCTGCTGCATGAGATAAAAACTGGGAAATAACTGTTGTATTTGACCATCTAGAGCTCATAAATGACCTTAAAAAGCACTTTCATTGAAGCCATGGGAAAGTGGTATAACTGTAATGGGCTTAAGAGAGAAGGAGAGGTGAGGAAGTAGGGGCAGTGAGTATAAATTACTTCCAGAAATTTGGCTATAAAATGAGGCAGAAAAATAGAACAAAGCTGGAGGAGATGGTATTTACAGCACATTAGTATGACTGTGTGCAAACATATTAAATCATGTCTGACTCTTTGAAATCCCAAGGACTATAGCCCACCAGGCTCCTCTGTCCATGGAATTTCCCATGCAAAAATACTGGAGTGGGTGCATTTTCTCTTCCAGGGGATCTTCCCAATCCAGAGACCAAACCTGCATCTCCTGTATTTCCTGCATTGCAGGAGGATTCTTTACTCACTGAGCCACCAGGGAAGCCCAGGATGATAGCAGGAACATTTTAATAATGAGAAAACAATAATGCAGGGGAGAAAGGGAAGAATTCCAGGAGTGAAATACTTGAGTGTTTGAGAGAAAATGGGGTCAACTCCCTAAATTGAGGAGCTGAACTTTACATAGGAGTATGAATTGTTACTGCAAAGTATGGCTGCAAATATAAATAGCTTGGTTACTCTGTGGCTAGATAAGAAGATTCTCTTCTAGTTTTCTTTCCCGGCTTGTCAGAAAAATGTGCAAGTGAGAAAAGAAATAATGGTGGGAAAATAAAAACAGAATGATGTAGTGGAAACAATAGGGTCCCAAGTTAGAAGTTTAGGTTCAAGAGTCTCCTCTAACGCTCTGTAGCTGCATGACCATTTCATCTTTCTTAGTATGGATTTCTTTCTCCCATAAAATGGAAATAATATTTATTTCCATCCTAACTACTCTAGCATTGTGCTACGCTAGATGTTTGCCATATTTTGTACATTTTTCAAAAGATTTTTTTTTAATTACAAAAAAAGTTTTTGGAGCATAGTTGCTTTGGCTTCCCAGGTAGTCCTAGAGGTAAAGAACCCACTTATCATTGCAGGAGTTGCTTTACAATGTTGTGTTAATTTCTACTGAACAGCAAAGTGTATCAGCTATACATATACATATATGCCCTCTTTTTGGACTTCCTTCCCATTTGGGTAACCACAGAGCATTGAGTTGAGTTCCTGTGCTATACAGTAGGTTCTCATTAGTTATCTATTTTATACATAGTACTGGGCTTTCCGAGTCGTACCAGTGGTAAAGAAACTGCCTGCCAATGTAGGAGATGCAAGAGATGTGGGTTTGATCCCTGGGTTGGGAGGATCCCCTGGAGAAGGAAATGGCAAGTCACTCCTGTATTCTTGTGTGGAAAATTCCTTGGACAGAGGAGGCTGGTGGGCTACAGTCTACAGGGTCAAAAAGAGTCAGACACAACTGAGCAACTGAGCATGCACACACATACATAGTATCAACAATATGTGCACGTCAATCCCAATCTCCCAATTCATTCTACCCCGTCTTACCCCATTTGATATCCATAGTTTGCTCTCTACATCTGTGTCTCTATTTCTGCTTTGAAAATAAGCTTGTCTATACTAGTTTTTTTTTTTTTTCGAGTTCCACATATATGCATATATCTTCTTCTGTTTTACTTACCACCTGGCCTTCTAGCTGCGTTACCTTCTCTAACTCCCTGAACACCCTAAATTCTTTGAGAGAAGATATTATATACAGATTATACCTTTTTTCTTTGAATCCGGAGCTGTAGCTAATAAGTTCATCATTGATATCTAACAGCTTTGATTAATTCATGCTAGCAAAACTTGTTATACAACTGAAGCTAATACAATATTGTAAATCAACTATACTTCAATTAAACAGTGCCTACGTCAGGCACTGTTGAAAGCATTTTCCATATATTAAAGTATTCAAGCCTCAAAATAAATCTTTTAAGTAGAAATTATGAGCATCTTCACTTTAAAGATGAGAAAAGCGAGGTACAAGGAACAGCAGAGCTGGAGTTAAAACTGGGGAATCTGACTCCAAAAGTTGAGTTTTGCCATCTCCACTGCACTGCCTTCTTGTAAACTCAATTAATTTCTGTGCTGTGGATGAAGAAATTCATGCTGTATGACTTTGCACTTTGTGGCAAACTCTGAGTGGGTCTAGCACAGGCTTCAGAATGAATAACATTTGACAGACTGTGTTGGCAAATAGCTTAAAGAGTACTCAGAAGATGAGCTCAAAGTAGGCTGTAATTACATAGCAGTCATTTCTAATGGGTCAACTGGCAAAGTTTTTTCATAGTGTAAATATTTTTGGTGGCTGAGAAGCAAGAATCGTTGAATAATAATAGTTGAACTGATAATTTATTGAGACTTTGCTATGTGGCAAGCACTAATCTAAGTGGTTAACATATATTATCTCATTCAGTTCTCACAAGGACCCAATAGAACTGATTTTTCCCGTTTTAGAATAAGGGCAGCTGGTACCTGGCAGAGCATGAGTTACAGTACAGGTGTCTTAGTCCAAATTGTACTAAGTACTAAGTCTTAGTTCAAATTGTAGGTTGTGAATTTCTTTAGCATACTATGTGAGATACTATTGTTGTTGTATGTTAGAAGACATATGTGTATTGTTGTTATTATGATTATAGTTACTAAGTACATGAATATTGGGCTTCCCTGGTGGCTCAGAAGATAAAGAATCTGCCTGCAATGCAGGAGGCCTGGGTTTGATCCCTGGGTCAGGAAGATCCCCTGGAGAAGAGCATGGTTACCCACTCCAGTATTCTTGCCTGGAGAATTCCATGGACAGAGGAGACTGGGGGACTACAGTCCATGAGGTCGCAAAGAGTCAGACATGATTGAGCAACTAACATTTTCCCTTTTCATATGAATATTGCAGTTACTGGGAATTTAGTTTAGGAAAAAGAGGAAAGGTAGAAAAGTGGTACCTGGATACATTTCTTCCAAGATAGCTGGAAGTGAAGTGAAAAATCTAAGCCTAATCACTTTCCCGAAGCTATTTGAACCACACAATTATATCAAGTATTAAGAATTGGCTTATTCTTGTTGAAGAACAAGTCCTTAAATTATCATTCATTACTATAGATATTTTTAATAGATTTTTAATCTGCAGTTCTATTTATACTCACATCTCTTAGCATTGCCATATACCCTAAGGATAAAGAATAATATTATTAAATCTCATAGCTTGTCTCATGCAGAGAAGGCAGTGGCATCCCACTCCAGTGTTCTTGCCTGGAGAATCCCAGGGACCGGGGAGCCGTCTACAGGGTCGCACAGAGTCAGACACGAAAGATATGACTTGGCGGCAGCAGCAGCAGCTTGTCTCATTCTACAAGACTATCTTATGTTGTTATATTTGTTGTTGTTTAGTCTCTAAGTCGTGTCTGACTCTTTCGGGACCCCATGAACTGTAGCCCACCAGGCTCCACTGTCTATGGGATTTTCCAGGCAAGAATACTGGAGTGGGTTGCCATTTCCTTCTCCAGGGCAATCTTCTTGATCCAGGGATCAAACCCACGTCTCATTATGCCTCCTGAATTGGCAGGTGGATTCTTTACCACTGAGCTGCCTGGGAAGCCCCGTGTTGTTATGCTGCAAGTATTTTTGTTCTCATAATGTTTAAACATAAAGTATTTTTATCTTTATTAGCTATAGAATACTCCCAAGAAACTTCACCAGTACATTGCAGTTTCAGGCTTGTGACATTAATTTTAAGAAAAATATGAAAAGTTGTAAAACTGGACACAAAGTGAATCTAAGTATGAAAAGTCAGCGTTCTTTTTGACAGTCTAACCAACCATCCAAACTGCTAAATAAGCACTCGGGCTGTTATTCAGAGACTGTGGAGTGAACCTCATCTCAAATGATCAGTGTTCCACTCATTGGCTTTTCTGTACAGTTTTAACTGATATCCCATTCATTTCTAATTGTGGAAAAAATAAGTGGAGGAAACGACTGAGTTTTCAATACTAGAACTGACAGCAGGCAGTAGCGTTTGAAAAGTATTTGGTTACAGGGGTTGGCAGACTCTCATCTCCCCAGTCACTCAGTGACCTTGGCTGACGGAGGGTCCAACTTGATCCACACTTCCAAAATGACCATGGCAGGAAATAAGAAGCATTGTGCACAGGCTTTCAGAAATGTAGCATGGCACTTCTGCTCTTGTTTCATTGGTGAAAAAATCATATCTTAAAAGGAAGTGAGAAAGTACATGACTATCATGTTCCCAGCTACAGAAGAAGCTAAGTATTTCTGTCTCTTTAAAGACTCTAACACCAGGTTTATAACCCCCAAACTAAGAAGCTGGAGCTCTGTCCCATTTGGACTCAAACATGTCTTTTCATGATGCTGCTAACTCTAGAAAAACAAGGAAAGGTGACAGTCAGTAACTTTATCCCCCAAACATTATTTTCTTCGTTGAAAATATCTTAGAATAATATTCATTTATTTATCATAGCTAATGTGTTTTTAGGCAGTGTTTTAAAACTGCAGATTCAGCAATAGATAAGAGTGAATCTCTAACAGCAACAACAAAGACTGAATCTTTGCCTTGCAAGCTTGGAACCTGGTAGGGAGGACCGAGATTTAACAAATGATTAGGATTTGAAGTCAAATATTGCAGGCAATTTAAAGTCCGGTCTGTTGGTTATCACTCTCAGTCTCTTCCCCCAACCCCTCCAGTTTTCTTCTTCTGTAATATCTAGTTAATATAGAATAATTAAAATAAATATTCTTATAATATCTAATTACTCCTAAGCAGCTGCAGGAGAGAACACTCTTCTAAATTTTTTGTATTACATCTACAGTTCAGTAGACAGAATGTAAACTTGAGGGAGTGCCCACGCAAAAATTGAAATACTCCTGTTTTTTTCTTACTTTCTACCACATGGCCAATTTTATCATGGGAATGTTTTGAATAAAACCCTTCTGGATAAAAGTGTGACAGTTCTAGCTGAAACTATTTCTATTCATTTACAGTTTGTCGGTAAAGGACAAAATCCGGTGTGAAGATTATCTAGTTTGTTTGATCTGAATATCCAATGAAGTTCATTTGAGTTCTAGGACAATTATATGTTTTTTACCTGCATCCCCTGACTTGATTTTCTGCACCAAACTTATAACATAAATGAGGAAATCTCTTCAGTTTAGGCTAGATGTCCATGCAGTCAGAACTTTGTTTAATTCACCAGCTACTGCGGTCAAGAATGTTGTTCCCAAGAAGAAACAAAACAAACACTCCATCCACATCCTTCAGTCATCACCTTGCTAACTTGCCTTCTCAGACAATGTGCTATTAATATTCATAGTGAGATGAAATTATTCAGCGTTAGTGGTCTGCATTCCCCTACCAGCTTTCCCTTCTGCGTTAGAAACAATTTAGTCCTTTCTGATTCTGTTTGTTTTCTTCCCACATCATCCACATGTGCTATGTGGTGTAATGTTCTAAGCCTGCCAATGTTTTATTTCAAAAGGCCAATCAAGCCCGAAGGCTTAGCCCAAAAGTTTTTTAACAAAGCAAAAGAACTAGAGGCATGGCAGAGGCTTTGACATTCTGATTAGACAACAGTTAGCAAGTCCCAGACTTTCCCATGTTTATCATCTCCAGGGTCCCCCCTCTTTGCTCCACTGGCTTGTCAGTCTGCACTCAGGGTCTGACCTGTCTCTTCACTGTTTTCTTCACCTTCTTAAACCCTCATCTCTCTGACCAGTGGACGGAAAAAATGCCATGAAATAAGCTTCTCTGAAAATCAGATTGTCATAGGCACCTAGAAGTATTGGATAAATCTACACAATAGCATTCCTGCCATTCTCATTTCAGAGGGCACGTTCATAAAACACACCATGCCCACCTTTCCAGCAATGTCACTGTTGAACGTCCCTGAGTGACCTTGGCACAATGCCCTGCTTGTGATATTCTAAATGAGTGTAAATATTGATGGAATTGGGGAATTAGGAAGAGTAGGCTATGGTAGGGAAGAGAGCCCAAGAAAACACCATCGACACTGACCCGATGGAGCCTATTCCTTGAGCCAGATGTTCAATAATTCACTTAAACAATTTGATGGAAACACTAAGTACTGGGTATTCAGCATATATCCCTTAGTCTTCCCCTTTAGCCTGCATCAATAAACTTCATTCTGGCTCCCTTCCATTACCAGCAGTAACTTGTTGTTGGCAGTATATTCACAGAATGCAGAAATGGAAAGAGTTTCTTTCTCTTATGCAAGCCTAGAAGAAGAAAAAGTCATTTATTGGTCATTTATTGGTCTACTTAAAGCTTGCTTAGAAACACAGAAGTGCACTGAATAATTATCCTGGATAAATACTTGTGGGCTTCTCTGGTGGCTCACACATTAAAGAACGTGCCTGCTATACAGGAGATCCAGATTTGATGCCTGGGTCAGGAAGGTCCCCTGGAGAAAAGAATGGCAACCCACTCCAGTATTCTTGCCTGGAAAATCCCAAGGACAGAGGAGCCTGGCAGGCTATACTCCATGGGGTCACAAAGAGTCGGACATGAATGAAGCGACTTAACATGTAGCACATAAATACTTATGTTATTATTATATGATTTTTTGTATTGTTAAATGAACTTTAAGTGGATTCACAAAGAGTGGGAAAAGAATAATGCATTGATGATGGATTGACAGCAAAGTAGAGGGTGATGAAAATGTAAGGAACTCCACTGAACTGTTCCCAGGTGAAGCAGATAAAGGTAATATTTAAAACAAAATTTCAAGTCTCTGGAAATTGTCCTAAGGACAAACAGGAACTGAAGAAACCTCTACTCGAGGCAACCTATGAAGAGTTGTGTAAGAAAGGCATGTCTGTGATATTTGAACCAAGACTCTCCCTCCCCACACCCAGCTCAGCAACAGGGACAGTCCATTGGAAATGGACTTGGGCATTGCTGCCACCAAGAACATGGCCTCCATATCCTCATCTCCCAGCTCCCCATCAGAGGGTTATCTTCTGGGGAAGAAAGGGAGTGTCAGCACTTCTCACCTTGCCCCCAGCTGCCTGTGGCCCTGTGTAGTGCAGTTAAGAACTGGGGGCTCTCCTCTTCCACTCTGTGGAACGGAGGCTCTGCCTTGGGTGCAGTATAGTGACAGTATGGGACCCCAGATTACTGTTGCCCCAGCTTACATGGTTCTACACCAGAAAAAGCAACCCAGAAAACACAGTATGCTTCTTGTGACCTTTATGATTGAGAATTCTTATTTTTTTAAAAAAAATTCTTGTTGAGTAATGTTATCTAGAGCCCAGTCATTATACTTTGCAATATCAAAATTTTAAAGCTGTATTAAAAAAAAAAATGAGGTTGAGTCCATACATATAACATTTTCCTCCTTTTCTATGTGTAACAATAAGTTACCACAGTCACTCCACTTGCCTAAAAAATATTCTCTACATTTATTTATCCTCATTTGTGTGAGAAAAATCATCAAAGTCTAGCTCACAATTAATCAGATCTCTCCTTTTGGTGGAGTGATCTTTCCAAATGATGTCCACATTTTTTAAAAATGTATTTATTTTAATTGGAGGCTAATGCAGGTCAAGAAGCAACAGTTAGAACTGGACATGGAACAACAGAGTGGTTCCAAATAGGAAAAGAGTATGTCAAGGCTGTATATTGTCACCCTGCTTATTTAACTTCTATGCAGAGAAACTTATATGCATCATGAAAAACGCTGAGCTGGAAGAAGCACAAGCTGGAATCAAGATTGCCGGGAGAAATATCAGTCATCTCAGATATGGTCTACTGTGGTGGGAATACCGTCTTTCACTTCTCCTTGATTTTTCGGAGAACTACTTTCACTTTCACCTCTCACTTTTTCAACCGAATTTCGAGTTGTAAGTCTTTTGTTTCTAGTACCGTAGACGAGGGTAGTGAAGTACCCTTTATCTACCCCTTTGTCACCTTTGTCACAGTCTGAAATATAAAACCCGAGGTTTTAGTGACGTCTACCACTAACGTCGGTACTTTAATTTTCTACGAATGAGGAACCTTCCTTTAAATACTGGTTGGATCTATCGTATAAGTTTTCGTCTCTATAATGAAACGGTTTTTTCCAGACAGATCAGTTCCGATACCAAAAAGGTCACCAGTACATACCTACACTCTCAAACTGACACCTCTTTCGACTCTCGACTTCTTAACTACGAAAACTTGACACCACAACCTCTTCTGAGAACTCTCAGGGAACCTGACGTTCCTCTAGGTAGGATTTCCTCTAGTCAGAACCCATAAGTAACCTTCCTACTACGACTTCGACTTTGAGGTTATGAAGCCGGTGGAGTACGCTTCTCAACTGTCATTGGAAGAGACCCTGATGCTGGGAGGGATTGGGGGCAGGAGGAGAAAGGTAGGACAGAGGATGAGATGGCTGGATGGCATCATTGACTCGATGAACATGAGTTTGAGTGAACTCCAGGAGTTTGTGATGGACAGGGAGGCCTGGCGTGCTGTGATTCATGGGGTCGCAAAGAGTCGGACATGATTGAGTAACTGAACTGAACTGAATTACTTTACAATATTGTAGTGGTTTTTGCCATACATTGACATGAATCAGCCATGGGTTTACATGTGTTTCCCATCCTGAACCCCATTCCCACCTCCCTCCCCATCCCATCCCTCTGAGTCATCCCAATGCACCAGCCCTGAGCACCCTGTCTCATGCATTGAACCTGGACTGGCGATCTCTTTCACATATGAAAATATACATGTTTCAATGCTATTCTCTCAGATCATCCCACCCTCACTTTCTCCCACAGAGTCCAAAAGACTGTTCTATACATCTGTGTTTCTTTTGCTCTCTTTGTATAGGGTTATCATTACCATCTTTCTAAATTCCATATATATGCATTAGTATACTGTATTGGTGTTTTTCTTTCTGGGTTACTTCACTCTGAATAATAGGCTCCAGTTTCATCCACCTCATTAGAACTGATTCAAATGTATTCTTTTTAATGCCTAAGTAATATTCCATTGTGTATATGTACCACAGGTTTCTTGATGCCCACCTTTTTGAAAGACCACAAGACATCTGATATACCTGTTCTGAGTCAATTCTGAACCAAGATGCATCACTCAAACTTTTCACTTGGATCACTTCCATCACAATATTGTGCCCAATTCCCTTTCCCAACAAATTCTTCCTCTTTGAATTCTTCTAGATGTTGAAATTTTGACATAAAATCTCAGATTCCATGGAATCCATTCTGAGATTCCACAAATAGGTATTTTTCCCTTAAATACAGGATTTTTGGAAGCTCGGTGACTCTAGACCTTCCTTCTGCTTATCATCTGTTGTCTTGTTGTATAGTTCTGCCAAATTGTTGAGAACTTTTCTTCTTCCCCAAATCTGAAATTTTAACCGATTCTAGATACATTCAGATTGTAACCATCCCTTGCCTCAGTTCTGCTACAGCTAGATCCAAGTCTCAAATGATCATAAAATATACAAGCTAATAGGAGTCAGGAGTCACATAATGCAATTGCAATAACCCATGGAGAATATACTCAAGGTTTAGAAAGAAATATTTCCATTACACAATATCTTAGGAACTTCTTAGTGAAAACACAAAATCTTATGCTTCTAAATCAGAGGAATTTCCCTGCTTCTCAGTCCAAAGAGATATTGTAAACATGTCTCAGAAAAAAGATAAGGAAGAGTAGGTTATCCCACCAAAATCTTCCTCTCTTGTTCATCCTAACTGCTTGCTTCTGACACCTGCTTTTTGATACCAATCACTGTCCCAGGGGCAGCTGTCAACTTCAGAAATTTTCTTTAATCCAAAGTCCAGCCAAGAGCTGACCTCATCATTGCCGTCTTTTTAAAGTACCAGTGAAACGAACTATTATTTCACATTTTTAACCTGAACTGTGTGACCCCATGTACTACAGCACACCAGGCTTCCCTGTCCCTCACCATCTCCTGGAGTATGCTCAGATTCATGTCCATCAAATCAGTGATGTCATCTAATAATCTCATCCTAAGTCACCCCCTTCTCCTCTTGCCTTCAATCTTTCCCAACTTTAGGGTCTTTTCCAATGAGTCGGCTCTTTGCATCAGTATTGGAGCTTCAGCTTCAGTATCAGTCCTTCCAATGAATATTCAGGACTGATTTCCTTTAGGATCGACTCGTTTGATCTCCTTGGAGTCCAGGGGACTCTCAAGAGTCTCCTCCAGCACCACAATTTGGAAGCATCAGTTCTTTGGCACTCAGCCTTCTTTATGGTCCAACTCTCACATCCATACATGACTACTGGAAAAACCATAGCTGAACTGTAAGTCACATAACAAATGACTAGCCAGAGAGAAACTGCTCTCTGAACTCGTCTTTGACTTCCACGTCTTTGACTTCCCTCTTCCTCATACATTGTCCTCTAGGTGCCCTGCTTATCTTCCTCTTCCTCAAATATGCCAAGATTTTTCCTGGCTCACAGCCTTTGTTGTCATTCTTCCTCTTCCTGGAGCTCGATGCCTGTACTCTACTCATCATACAGGCTCAAATTCCCACCTTAAAGAGGTCTTTTCAGACCACCATCCAACATACTTTTCTACCCACCTCACTAACTCCTGATTTCATTTCTTACTGTGATTTTCTCCATAGGATTCATAATTTCAAAAATAATTTTAAGCCTATATTTACTTGAATATTTCTATCCATTCCAATAAGAAAATAAGTTCAATGAAGGAAAAAATCATACCTGCCTTTTTCAACATGCAATGCTGGTGCTAGAATAGTGTTTGGTATGAAGTTAAATTCTCAATAAATGTTTGCAGAAGGAGTTTACAGCCACTTCCACACACAGGACCATGAATAGGCATGTCTTTTTAACTTTTTAAGATGCCATTGTTTTTTTTTTTTTTTTTCTGCTAAAGTAATATATAAATCATGTGTGTGTGTGCTCAGTCCCTTCAATTCAACCCTTTGCAACCTCATGGACTGCAGCATGCTAGGCTCCTCTGTCCATGGGATTATCCAGGCAAAAATATATGCAGTGGGTTGCAATTTCCTTCTGCACGGGATCTTGATCTTCCCAACTCAGGGACTGAACTCATGTCTCCTGCATTGCAGGCAGATTCTTTACCCACTGAGCCAACTGGAAAGCCCATATAAATCATACATTCTTTATATGTATATAAATCATATGTTCTTTATAGTTTCTTCTATGAAACAGTACTCAATTTCCATGTGTGTTACCTGTGTATTTTTTTAACTTGTGTTTACTTTCTTTATCACTTATTCTTCTCCAAATGGAGCAAATTTCTTTCAATGAGGCTGTCCATGATTACTCTGTGATATTTCAAGCCCTCATTGTTTCATTTAGGTTTTTTTTTCCTCCCTAAAGCAGTAGACTATTTGCTTGATCCAATAATGTCAGCTGTGACTTCCTTTTCTGTTTGAGCTCCTGAATGGACACCAGATGCACTGCAGTAACATAAATGTTACAGCTTGAGCTCAGAATGTTGATTTAATTGAATTTCTTTCCAGGCTATGTACTGGGAGGCTATGCCTGCAGATGTAACTGCTAGTGTCTCCTACACTAAGAGGTGGGATTCTATCTAAGGTCCTGTGAACTAGACATCCTGTGATGAATTGCTAATTGATGATTAGGTCTCAGCTGCATTATTAACTTGTTCTTTTGGAGTCTGGGAAAGAGCAGATTACAAACACGTGAAGATTTCCTAAGCTTAGCAACATAGACTGGAGCTGGTGGTTCAGAATAGGATGGAATCATTGAGAAAGGGGGAGGAAACTGCTCATTATTACCTCTCCTAAAAGAGTGCTATTTTCCAAGCTTCATAAAGTAAAATCAGTGCCCATTTATTTTTGACACCTTCTTATCTATTGATTTCAGTATTGGCCATCTGGTGATGTCCATGTGTAAAGTCTTCTATTATGCTGTTGGAAGATAATGTTTGCTATAACAAGTGCGTTCTCTTGGCAAAGCTCTATTAGCCTTTGCTCTGCTTCATTCTGTACTCCAAGGCCAAATTTGCCTGTTACTTCAGCTGTTTCTTGACTTCCTACTTTTGCATTCCAGTCCCCTATAATGAAAAAGACATCTTTTTTGAGTGTTAGTTCTAGAAGGTCTTGTAGGTTTTCATAGAACCGTTCAGCTTCAGCTCCTTCAGTGTTACTGGTCGGGACATAGACTTGGATTACGTGATATTGAATGGTTTGCCTTGGAAACGAACAGAGATCATTCTGTCATTTTTGAGACTGCATCCAAGAACTGCATTTCAGACTCATTTGTTGACTATAATGGCTACTCCTTTTCTTCTAAGGGATTATTGCCCAAAGTAGTAGATACAATGGTCATCTGAGTTAAATTCACCCATTCCAGGCCATTTTAGTTCGCTGATTCCTAGAATGTCTAAGCCTTTGACTGTGTGGATCACAATAAACTTTGGAAAATTCTGAAAGAGATGGGAATACCAGACCATCTGACCTGTCTCTTGAGAAATCTGTATGCAGGTCAGGAAGCAACAGATAGAACTGGGCATGAAACAGACTAGTTCCAAATCAGGAAAGGAGTACGTCAAGGCTGTATACTGTCACCCTGCTTATTTAACTTATATGCAGAGTACATCATGAGAAATGCTGGGCTGGATAAAGCACAAGCTGGAATCAAGATTGCTGGGAGAATTATCAATAACTTCAGATATGCAGATAACACCACCCTTATGGCAGAAAGTGAAGAACTAAAGAGCCTCTTGATGAAAGTGAAAGAGGAGAGTGAAAAAGTTGGCTTAAAACTCAACATTCAGAAAACTAAGATCATGGCAACTGGTCCCATCACTTCATGGGAAATAGATGGGGAAACAGTGAGAGACTTTATTTTGGGGGGCTCCAAAATCACTGCAGCTGGTGATTGCAGCCATGAAATTAAAAGACACTTACTCCTTGGAAGAAAAGTTATGACCAACCTAGACAGCATATTCAAAAGCAGAGACATTACTTTGTCAACAAAGGTCCCTCTAGTCAAGGCTATGGTTTTTCCTGTAGTCATGTATGGATTGAAAGTTGGACTATAAAGAAAGCTGAGCACTGAAGAACTGATGCTTTTGAACTGTGGTCTTAGAGAAGACTCTTGAGTGTCCCTTGGACTGCAAGGAGATCCAACCAGTCCATCCTAAAGTATCAGTCTTGGGTGTTCATAGGAAGGACTGATGTTGAAGCTGAAACTCCAATATTTTGGCCACCTGATGCAAAGAGCTGACTCGTTTGAAAAGACCCTGATGCTGGGAAAAATTGAGAGCAGGAGGAGAAGGGGACAAGAGAGGATGAGATGGTTGGATAGCATCACTGACTCTATGGATATGATTTTGGGTAGACTCCGGAAATTAGTGATGGACTGGGGGGCCTGGCATCCTGAGTTTCCTGGAGTCACAAAGAGTCGGATACGACTGAGAGGCTGAAGTGAACTGAACTGATCCCTTGAACTTATATTTAAACTGAGCCATGTATAGGTACCAAGTGGGAGAAAACATATCATATAGCTGATAAAGTGTTAATATCCAGAATATATAAAAACTCATGTAACTCCACAGCAAAAATTAAATTTAAAAATAGGCAGAGGAGCTTAATAGACATTTTTCAAAGAAGACATAAACATGGGCAGCAATGAAAATGTGCTCAACATCATCTGTTATCAAAGAAATACAAACCAAAACCAAAAGGAGATATCATGTCACTTCTCTCAGAATGCTTGTTATCAAATATTGTCAAAAAAATAACAAATACAAAGCACTGGAGAGGATGCAGAGGAAAAGGGACACTTATGCACTGTTGGTGGGAATGTAAATTGGGGCAACCATTAAGGAAAAAATTATGGAGGTTCATTAAGTAATTACAAATAGAACTACCTTATGATCCAACAATTCCACTTGTGCACATTTATCTGAAGGAAATGAAAAAGCTATCCAGAAAAGATATCTGTGCTCCCATGGTCACTGCAGCATTATTTACAATAGCCAAGACATGGAAGCAACATTAATGTCCATCATTAATTGAATGATGAAATCAGTCAAATTATTTGCATTTATGTTAGCCTCTTACACACTTTTGGTTTTTCACAATAATAAAAATATTAAAAAATACCTTTGGAGAAAAGTATCCACCCTTGAGTTAAGCAATGCAAAAGTCAAATTAGATGATTCTGGTATGATTTTCAAAATAATCCCTCTTAATGTTGAAATTTTATTTCTCAAATTTCCTACATCTTTTCTCAAGTAGGCTTATAAACAATCTTTTACATGGAAACAATTATTTAGATGACAAAAATCAGTGATTATTGGAAAGAAATCAATTCACAATCCTTACATTTCATAAGATGACTTAGATAGAGTAGAGATACTAAATATGAATTGCTGGAGCTCCAAAATCACTGGGGACACTGACTGAAGCCATAAAATTAAAAGACACATGTTTCCTGGAAGAAAAGCTTTGACAAACCTAGACAGCATATTAAAAAGCAGAGACAACACTTTGTCAACAAAAGTCCATATAGTCAAAGCCATGGTTTTTCCAGAAGTCATGTACAGATGTGAGAATTGGACCATAAAGAAGGTTAAGGGCCAAAGATTGATGTTTTAGAATTTTGGTACTGGAGAAGACTCTTGAGAGTCCCTTGGACAGCAAGGAGATCAAACCAGTTAGTCCTAAAGGAAATCAATCCTGAATTTTCATTGGAACGACTGATGCTGAAGCTCCAATACTTTGGCCACCTGATGTGAAGAGCCAACTCACTGGAAAAGAGCTGATGCTGGGAAAGATTAAAGGCAAAATGAGAAGAGGTTGGCAGAAGAGATGGTTAGATAGCATCACCAACTCAATGGACATGAACCTGAGCAAACTCCAGGAGATAGTGAGGACAGAGAGGCCTGGTGTGCTGCAGTCCATGGGGTCACAAAGAATCAGATACGACTGTGGCTGAACAAAAACAACAAAATGTATATAGCTTTGGCTATCCATGTTCTCCACTGGATACTGGGAAAATCAAATTATTTCTGGAAAGCTAGGGATTTCTATATCTTCAAAGTAAAAATTCCTTGCTGCCATGATTTATTAGCCAGAATATCCCCCTTATTTCTGTGCACTAGGGGCAAAATTACACAGACAGCCCTTCATTCTGGAGAAATATAATTTCCAATTAAATCATATATGAAATTCTTTCTGTCTCTATAGAAATGATCATTTTGCTTTCTACCCCTTTAGGCACATTTTATTATTCAACTAGATAATGTTCACGTGGTGTCTGATGTTATTAGTACACAGAGTGTTCAGTGGTGCAACTTGGATTTTTGTCTTAATGGACTCCTTTATGTGACTTGATAACAGCACATTAGGTTCTCTATAAAACTTAAGGTTGAACAATCTTATAAAACCCTCCCCTCTGACCACAGTGGGTGGTTGCATTATTCTGCTTTCCATTTTATTTTTTATCCCCTCTAGGATACAGCTAAACTAGATTTCTTTCTTTTCATTAAATTACTCAAAAGAATAAAATAAAACTGGTTTAAAATAACATTTAGATTAATTGGAATATGGTAGCCCTTATTTCTTAAGGGAAAAAAAAATCTGACAGTTTTTCACACAGCAAATAGAAGTAGGGCAAAGAAAGTAGGTTGATCATCATTTCCGCAGTCCAGTTAGAAACTTCTAGACATAAACAGTGTCTTACTTCTCTTTCAGTGATTCCTGGGAAATAAAATTTTGGACTTGAGGCAGAGAAAGGCATCCTTGTTGCTGGTGTTACACGAGGCAGCAATTTTTCTAGCAGAAAAACAGAAGAGGACCACTTCAGTGGAGAAGAGACATAGTCACCATCATCAGTGAAGCCAAGGGCACCAGCATAGAGGATTCACTAGAATGACCCTACCCTTGCCCCTGCTTGCTCTTGGAGCATGTTTCTAGGATATGTTTGTGGGAAAGAACACATGGCCCAGGGGAGCTAAAAAATCAAGGCTGTGAGGTTAAGAAGTCCGTGCGAAATAGTGAAGATGAATAGTAAGGATTTTATCAAAGGAAATTGAGCATAATATAAAATACTGTACAAGATTGTTACAGGCTCTGTGTTCATCTCTAACTTTTATGATGGATTCATTTGTAGGTTCATTGTCTGGCATTAGCAAAGGATAGTCCAGTGAGAGTTTCACTTGGGAATATGAAATTATAGATCAAAGGAGGGAGTGCGGCAAGAAAGAAGAGTTGAAGCATAGATTTGAGAGAGAGGCATCTGCTTGGAGGAGATAAATGAAGCATGTTATTCTCCCAAGAGCAAGAGAGGGCTCTTGTGTTTCCAATCAAGGCAACCAACTATTATGATTGGAAAGAGATTTGAGTTAAATGTACCTTTCAGAGATTTTCAAAAGGATAGACTCTAGAAGTCCTCTATGATCTATGATTCTCTATGGCATATAAGAAAAGCTCATTTGCTTCTATGTTAATTTAGCAGCATAATTTATAAGCTGGAAGATTAAAAAAGGTTCAGATGAGTGCTTACCCCAGGGCTTTTTTAAATGTACATTAGTGAACAATAAATCCTTGATGTTTAAATCTTCTAATGTTTTTATTCAAAATAAATAGTTGGCCATGTATCTTAAGTTATGAAGCTTACTTATGGTGATTTAGATAATCTCAAGACAATTAAATTAGTGGCATTACTGCCGTGCATGTTCCTTTTGAATTGCTATTTAGAGACATGAAAATCAGATATGGCCCACTGCTTCAGATGACAAGGGTTAGTTCATTGTCCATCAAAAATATGTCTCCTTATTTCCTACAGATTTTGCCTAGGATTATTAATTATACAAAACTCATCCTATATTTTTAGTGTAAATGTAATTATGCTGTTATTAAAATACATGGGGTATCTGTAGGTCCATTTAACTCAGCTAAAAACCCAGATGTATAAAGCAGTTGAGAAGATAATTCTGAAAAATTCTCATAATAAATATCATATTCTACTAAATACAGAAAAGTTAGTAGGGCATTTAGATAGCACTTGTCTAGAAAGCTTTTTTACAATGGAAATATTATTTAAGCTCTTGGTTTCTGGTTTTGGAAAGTAATGACAATTTGTTTATCCACCTCATAAGATTTTAGTGATTATTTTAAAAGAGAAAATGAATGATATTCTATAAAATGGAAAGGGGAAAACAACTTGAATGTATTTATCTTTCAAATACCATGATATCCTTTGTGCAACATTCCATAATAAGCAGAGTTAAATAAAGCAGTTCTTACCTTTGGATTGCAACACCCAGGGACTCAACTTGTGGTCATGGAGGAAGTGAAATAGTGATGCATTAGCCCAGGATCAGTTCAGTTCAGTTCAGTCACTCAGTCGTGTCCGACTCTTTGCGACCCCATGAATCGCAGCACGCCAGGCCTCCCTGTCCATCACCAACTCCCAGAGTTCACTCAGAGTCACGTCCATCAAGTCCGTGATGCCATCCAGCCATCTCATCCTCGGTCGTCCCCTTCTCCTCCTGCCCCCAATCCCTCCCAGCATCAGAGTCTTTTCCAATGAGTCAACTCTTCGCACGAGGTGGCCAAAGTACTGGAGTTTCAGCTTTCGCATCATTCCTTCCAAAGAAATCCCAGGGTTGATCTCCTTCAGAATGGACTGGTTGGATCTCCTTGCCGTCCAAGGGACTCTCAAGAGTCTTCTCCAACACCACAGTTCAAAAGCATCAATTCTTCGGCGATCAGCCTTCTTCACAGTCCAACTCTCACATCCATACATGACCGCAGGAAAAACCATAGCCTTGACTAGAGGGACCTTAGTCGGCAAAGGAATGTCTCTGTTTTTGAATATGCTATCTAGATTGGTCATAACTTTTCTTCCAAGGAGTAAGCGTCTTTTAATTTCATGGCTGCAGTCACCATCTGCAGTGATTTTGGAGCCCCCAAAAATAAAGTCTGACACTGTTTCCACTGTTTCCCCATCTATTTCCCATGAAGTGATGGGACCAGATGCCATGATCTTTGTTTTCTGAATGTTGAGCTTTAAGCCAACTTTTTCACTCTCCTCTTTTACTTTCATCAGGAGGCTCTTACCCGGTTTATTTTTGCTTTTCCCTGTTGTTTATTAATCGCCCTCTCAGTGCACTCTCTAATGTGCCCCGATTCAGATGATAAATCACATGGCCACCCTAAGACTTCTAGGGCAATGAGAAATTACCCTTGTGGCTCTTTCTCTTTCATGAACAAATACTTCCCCTGTTTATCTTCTAGAACAAAGTTTTCACATATCTGGGTGCACCACTCATCACCTAGCATCATCTGTAAAGCTTTTATGCCCAAGTTTCACCAACAGAGATTCCAGTTTAATCGGTTGTAGATGGAGTCTTGTCAGGAGTCTTTTTTTTTTTTTTTACATGCAGTTCAAGTGATTCCAAGATCTGGGCAGAGTGGAGATTCACTCTTCTCTATGGAAGTAGCTCAGAGGAACAGAGCTTTAGAATCAGAAAGTCTGCATTAGGCTCTGAGTGGTTCCACCACGCTGCTTTGTGACACCAAATGGTTCCCTAGGTTCTCTGAGCCTCTACTGTCTTAACTGTTTGCAAAGTGGGAATGGAAATATAAACCCTGCAGGGCTAGTCTTAGTTTAAAGTAGATAATGTGTGTACAATATGTGCAAAGTACTAAAGACTGATAAATCTCACTGAGCCATTCTAGATAAGAGCACAGACTTATACTCAGAAGGGTTGAAGCTATTTAGTTGAGAAAATTCTCCCAGAAGCCTGACTCACGTGTTTCTAATACAAAATGAATATCTTTTTTTTGTAAAAAATAGCTTTTCTTAATGTTCTAGAATCTGAATATGTTTGCATAAATCCATTACCTAGATTATTTAGCAAGTTGCAGGAAAGGGAGATATTTTTTTTCCTCTAGCTATAAAGTCACAGATCCTCTGGAGAAGGAAATGGCAACCCACTCCAGTATTCTTGCCTGGAGAATCCCATGGACGGAGGAGCCTGGTAGGCTACAGTCCATGGAGTCGCAAAGAGTCGGACACGACTGAGCGACTTCACCTTACCTTACCTTACCTTTATCAATAATTACCAGTTTTAAGCACATGATTAGATAGGAAGAGCCCCATACTTTATTAATAACAAGTTATGTGACTTTAAGGCACTTTTCCATGTTTAGTTTCCTCATCAAAACTATTCATATTTTTTTTTGTCTTCTTTGAGCTCTATTTAAGTTTTTCCATGTATTCAGTGTTTGGTACTAAGGGAGAAAAATAGAAACAAATACACTCTAAGACAAAAAACTTAAAGCTAAGATCATTTAAGTAGTTATCCTATTAGGTATATCATCATCATTATCATCCCTGAAACGTACAATACAAGAAGTGACAACCTAAAGATTGTATTTAAAAGCCCACGCAGCAACAAAGGTGCAGCATAGCAAAAATAAAATATTTTAAAAATTAAAAAAGTAAAGTATATGAAAAGCAAGTCCACATGCTATTATTGATAGATTTTCCAGTTTATTGAAATAAGTTATAATCACACATTTCAACATTTTATTGTGACTTTTGGGGCATGCATTTTTTTTGCCTATGGAAATCTTTCCTTTGCTAGTATTCAACAGATAACTCACTATGGAGTATAGAAAATTCTTTCACTGTTACCCAAATGCAGACATTTGCTGATTCACCAAAATTCTGCCTTTTCAGATTTTAGAGTTTTCCTGTTTCTCTGATTAAGTTATCCTTATGTAAGGGCTTCACAAACAAGCAATGGTTGAGAAAGAGATGTGATATGAAATAATTTAGTCAAGAATTCATCTAGAATGTTTCACTTTAGATATGTAATCTAAGAATCATCTTAGCATGCCTCCTTATCAGGCACATTTTGGTTTCACATTGTACCTATTGATACTGTACCTTGGAACTCATAGAGGATGCTGAAAGGGAAACATTGAAAAGAGGAAAAACAATTAAATCTAAAGCATGCCCATCAGCAACCTGGTTCCATCCCCTTTCTTCTACTCATATTGTCTTTCCTACACAGTTGGACAGAGATGGCAAGACCATTGCTTTTTTTCCAAAGTGTCAGTGCAGATAAACAGGAAGAATAGCCAACCGGAGGCACAGGTCACTTGGAGGAGGCCATGATATCACCCAGCATTCCGCTTTATTACCATCATTAAATCGTCAACAAGGAAATAATATGATAGGTGAAATGCCCTTCCTACATGTCACAGGCATCACTTGCCCTAGGTTCATAAAATAGATTAATATTTGGTTTATTTCTTCTATCTGGAAACGCATGGCAAACACCCACCCACTCCATTCACTTTGCATATTGAGCCTTCTAGAAACCATTAGTAACACTAGCCAAATACAAGTCCTTTTTAAATAAAATAGAAGAAAGTTTCTATATTCTACATTAAATGTCCCCAAGGGCTTCCCAGGTGGTGCTAGTGGTAAGGAAGCCACCTGCCAATACAGGTTAGACTTAAGAAATGTGGGTTTGATACCTAGGTCCAGAAGATCCCCTGAAAGACAGCATGCCAACCCACTCCAGTATTCTCACATGGAGAATCCTATGGACAGAGGAACCTGGCAGGCTATAGTCCATAGCGTTGCACAGAGTGGGACACGACTGAAGCGACTTGGCACGCAAACATCACCAAAGAGTATGGATCAAAATGAGAAAGAAATGAAATGAAAAGTCAAACTTTCTTAAGAGACTTCAAATGGATTTCAGGTGCTCATTTTCTTGAAGAACATAAAGAGCCACAAAGCCTGCAAAAAACAATAAAGTTCTTGTGCATATGACATTCTAGGCTTGTTGGTTTAAAAGGCTGAAAGAATTAAGGGAGAAAAGAGTATGGGATAATTCAAGAGGAAACAGGCTCCACTTCTGTTGAGAAACTTGTAGAGGTAGTTACTCTGAGCGAGAGGACTTCCTATTACAAACAGTACCCACTCGTGGAAGCATCGGAGAAGGCAATGGCACCCTACTGCAGTACTCTTGCCTGGAAAATCCCATGGATGGAGGAGCCTGGTAGGCTGCAGCCCATGGGGTCGCTACGAGTCAGATATGACTGAAGCGACTTAGCAGCAGCATGGAAGCATGAATAATATAAGGCCATGAAGCATCTTTATCAGGTTAGCCAGCGGCATCTTACCGTTCATCCACTCTTTCTTTGTTCTCCACTGCATCTCCTTTTCCAGGTCAGTTTTCTAATGTAATGATCTGCGTAGACTTTCCAGTTCAGCTCAAAATAATTAAGAATTCCCTTTCTCCTTCAAATGACATTTGATTTTCCCAGAAAGTCTTAGAGACAAAGTTTAGCATCCCCATTTTACTAATAAATGACTGACATGAAGACAGACAGCTTTTCCCACATCTCACAGTCAAAAAGTAGTGGTTTTGATATTCTGAATTAAAGTTCTCACACTCTTTCTATTGCTACACCTATGTCCTTTGGTTAATAAGGACTTTACTTTTTTAAGTGACAAGACCCCTGCTCAAACTGGTTTTGTTGTTCAGTCACTAGGTCATGTCTGACTCTTGGTGACCCCATGGATCTCCTCCCCTGTGAAACCTGGAAATGGAGTTAAATATCCTAGGCTTGTTTTCTAGTTAACCATTCTAAAAACTCAATAGTTTCTATTGCTTTTTTTGTGTCAATATCTAAAAGTGGTACCTGGACACAGAGATGTAAAACTTACAAATTTCCTCCACAGCACCATCTATAGTTAGTTAAGTCGCTCAGTCGTGTCCGACTCTTTGCGACCCCATGGACTGTAGCCCACCAGGCTCCTCCAACCATGGGATTCTCCAGCCAAGAATACTGGAGTGGGTTGCCATTTCCTTCTCCAGGGGATCTTCCCGACCCAGGGATCAAACCCAGGTCTCCCGTGTTAGAGGCAGACACTTTAACCTCTGAGATAGGCCTATTGAATCAATTCTTCATGTTGTCCATCCACTGCTCATTTTCAATAATTAAAAGGAACGTTTTTTGTTTGCCATTAACATTGATTCATATGCAGTCTTAAAAGCTAATGATCAATTGATCTCACTAATAATGACCTGAACTGAACTTTTTAAATTATACAGCTGAGCCCTTTGTCTCAAGAACTTTGTTGCAAGGAAGCCAGGTATACAAAAGTATATGTACCCCAAATAGTGTCCCTTTATAAACAATGCCACGAATTAAAAAAAAAAAAAATGTACTTCTTGAATCAAAATAACTTTAATTCTTAAACAATTCACTTTATCTTGATCACTTTTGTTATGGTTTGTTTTTGCTTTATGGAGTATAATTTGTGCTAAAAGATTAAACAGTTATCTCTGTTTTCCTGGTGTGTGTGTGCTAAGTTAGCTTCAGTCATGTCCAACTCTTTGTGACCCTACAGACTGTAGCCCATCAGGCTTCTCTGTCCATGGGATTCTCCAGGAAAGAATCCTGGAGTGGGTTGCCATGCCCTCCTCCAGCGGATCCTCCCTGACCTAGGTATCAAACCTCAGTCTCTTACATCTAACCCGAATTGGCAGGCAGGTTCTTTACCTCTAGTGCCACCTGGGATGCCCCATTTTCCTGGTATTACCTTTCACCTTACAGCACTGTTCTGTACCAGTTTCTACTTGCAAGAACATTTTAACATTGAGTGTGAAAATAAAAAAGATTTTTTAAAAAGATTTTTAAGTCTATATTCTATAGTGGATGCAGTGACTTTTCATTAGGAATTATTTTGCTTGACTGATAGCATATATATACAGATACTTTCAAAGAACTCCTCAAAAATTGCAATTCTAGTGAGAGAAAAGACGACTGAAAGCATTACGTATGACATCGTAACAACTCCTGAATAGCAAATGCATTTTCCTACATTTACTTCTATATTTTGATTTTATTTGCAAAAAGACAGCTCAGAGAAAGGAAGAAGGTTGCAGTCTCACTTGGAAGAGGTGCTGAAAGTCATCAGAACAGAAGAAAGTGCTCTGGAATTTGGTACAGAGTACGAGTTACATGCGCTTCCCAGGGGGTTCAGCGGTAGAGAATCCACCTGCCAGTGCAGAAGATGCGGGTTCCATCCCTGGGTCGGGAAGATCCCCTGGAGAAGGAAACGGCAGCACACTGCAATATTGGAAAATCCTATGGACAGAGGAGCCTGGTGGGCTACAGTCCTTAGTGTCATAAAGAGTTGGACACGACTGAAGCGACTTAGCCCTCAGCACAGCATGAGTTACATGCCCCGTGTGCAGTCATTAATAACTGAGCGATCACACAGCACAGCTGGTATGCTTGACACTAATGTCACATTTACATATGATTGTTCCACTTGGAGCTGCTCAGGTGGATTGCTTTTAGTTTCCCAAACTAGCAATTTAGCCTCGTCTTTTTTTTTTTTTTTTTCCTGCAGTCTGTGATTCAAAGAAGCACAGATGTTTTCCATATGAGAAACAGAAAGACTTCAGGTAATAGGTGCTTACTATTTCCTCTTTATTCCATAGCTCTATTGCATTGATCTCTACATAAACTATTATTATTTTAATCATCCACTGCCTTCCATCACAGAATTAATTAAATAAATGTTTCTAAATCTTTATCTACTAGAGATTCTTGAATACAAATCACCTGCTTCCTCTTTCTTTCATGAATAAGATTTAAACAGTAACACCATAAGAGTAAAAGGTACACCATCTAAAAACAAGCCTTTTTCCTATACATAGAATTTTACTATAGAAACTAGTTGTACTAAATATGGTTAATAACCTTAAAATAACATTTGGAACAGTAACACAATTCACATGCCTAAATAAATTGCAAAATTATTCCAATGTTGGGTAGATGGATAGTTATGATACAGGTTTTGTAAGAATGTTTCATTTACTTAATCAAAATTTAATGAGATTATCATGCAAGATACTATTACTTCCAAGTTAAAGCTGAGAAATCTGAGGTTTGTCAAAGTTAGCAAACATTTCCAAGACCACCCAGGTTTACCATATGTGGTGTAAATCAAATTTTGTCCATACCAATTGACTTTCTAGAAATAAGGTCATATTCTCTTTACAGATATATATTTTTTAGTTCTCTGATACATATTTACATTCTTGAAATGCAAAAAAACAAAATGGCTGTCTGGGGAGGCCTTACAAATAGCTGTGAAAAGAAGAGAGGCAAAAAGCAAAGGAAAGATATAAGCACCTGAATGCAGAGTTCCAAAGAATAGCAAGACGAGATAAGAAAGCCTTCTTCAGTGATCAATGCAAAGAAATAGAGGAAAATAACAGAATGGGAAAGACTAGAGATCTCTTCAAGAAAGTTAGAGATACCAAGGAAACATTTCATGCAAGGATGGGCTCGATAAAGGACAGAAATGGTATGGACCTAACAGAAGCAGAAGATATTAAGAAGAGGTGGCAAGAATACAC
>SJYT01026546.1:94279-159956 GCA_006410635.1 Cephalophus harveyi | reverse complement strand
AAAGTTATGTCCAACCTAGATAGCATTTTCAAAAGCAGAGACATTACTTTGCCGACTAAGGTCCGTCTAGTCAAGGCTATGGTTTTTCCTGTGGTCATGTATGGATGTGAGAGTTGGACTGTGAAGAAGGCTGAGCACCGAAGAATTGATGCTTTTGAACTGTGGTGCTGGAGAAGACTCTTGAGAGTCCCTTGGACTGCAAGGAGATCCAACCAGTCCATTCTGAAGGAGATTAGCCCTGGGATTTCTTTGGAAGGAATGATGCTGAAGCTGAAACTCCAGTATTTTGGCCACCTCATGCGAAGAGTTGACTCATTGGAAAAGACTCTGATGCTGGGAGGGATTGGGGGCAGGAGGAGAAGGGGATGACCGAGGATGAGATGGCTGGATGGCATCACGGACTCGATGGACGTGAGTCTGAGTGAACTCCGAGAGATGGTAATGAACAGGGAGGCCTGGCGTGCTGCAATCCATGGGGTGGCAAAGAGTCGGACACGACTGAGCGACTGAACTGAACTGAAGGAAATCAACAATTTTCCTGAAATTGAAAACATTTAAACAATACAAATAATCATAACATGCTAATGCATAATTAATGTGTGCAGATGCTAAGTCGTTTCAGTCGTGTACAACTCTTTGCGACCCTGTTGACTATAGCCCACTAGGTTCCTCTGTCCATGGGGATTCTCCAGGAAATAACACTGGAGTGGGTTGCTATGCCCTCCTCCAGGGGATTTTCCCAACCCAGGGATCAAACCTGTGTCTCTTCCATCTCCTGCATTGGCAGGCAGTTCTTAAAGAGGTTTAAGTCCATCTTGAGAAGGACCCAGCCTCATCTTTTAAAGAGCAACTTTTTTGGATACTCAGACACATACTCCATCCCCTTCCAAAGAGAATCAGCAAAGCTCTGCCATTTAATATGTGCAACCAAGTTTCTACCCTCTCATAAATGGAAAAGATTCTCCAAAAGAAACAAGCAAAACCATCCCTGTAACATTTCCCTTTCTAGAGAAGCTGAGGTGCTTCATTACATTCTACTACATCAAATATTTACATCTTGACAACAAGCACTTCCCTGCTGGCATCAGGCTGTGACAGGATACATGGCAGAGGCCAGGGTTATAGCAGCCAATCTGAATTTAACTCAAAGGACCTCTGGCAGAAAAGTGACTCCCTTGATCTGAAACCATCACTGCATGGTCAAAGAATAATAAAATGCATCCCATTTCATGAGAAAATGAGAAAAATGAGAAAATTTGTATTTATTACTTTCTTAAAGAATGTCAGGGAGCTTGACAGGCTAGAGTCAGGTGAACTATTTCTAGGATGTCTAAAGACCAGGTCACTTCCTTCCTCTCTCTCTCCCTATTTCCTCCTTCCTCCTTGCTGTGCCTTCTCTCTCTCCATCTTTATGTATTTTGTCCTTAGCAATAACTAATAACTACTTTTTTTCCTCCCAAATGAAATATGAATATGGGTGCAATGAGAATAACCAACACCACCAGCCTGAGAAAACAACCACCTTAGCATTCAACACACCTGTCAGCACACTGCATGTATCATGTGGTCCAATTGAATCTTTGCTTTATTTCCATCTGTAGCCTTCAGTTTACAACTCAGAAAAGAAACAATACCCTTCTCAGAGGCCTTAAGTAGCTTTTCATGTTATGCAGTGGTGGCACTGGGACTTTTCTTAGAAATCTCATTTTGATGGAGGAAATGAAAAGTAATATCTAGGAGAAATACAAACTAATCCTAAAGAATCTCAATCAATGCAGGTCATGGATGTTTAGACCTCATCAGTGAATGTTATCATTTAAAAAAGGAATCAAAGAGATACAATACACACATGGTAGTGATTTCTAAGAACATGTGTTCATTTGTTGTTATTGTTTGGTCACCAAGTCGTGTCCAACTCTTTGCCACCCCGTGGACTGCAGCACTCCAGGCTTCCCTTATGTGTTCATAATTTGTGTTCATTAGCATTGTAAATTAGCCTTATGATAGCCTAAAGCATTACATGTTTCTATTTGTCTGTTTTGTGGAAATCAGCACTATACTTATAAGAGATGAAAAAAAAAAAAAAACTTTTCTAATTTATGTGAATGGATTCTTGAGGCTTGAGCTAAACCTCCCAGTGACAACATCATGCACAGAGCACATAATGCATTTTAAAAAGGCAGCATATATCCAAGTTTGTAAATGAAAATTAAATAAGGTTTTCTGTAAAACTCTGTTAGATATCTCTGAATAATGGTTCTAATGATAACTGTTGTTCTGTTGCTGTTCAGTTGCTAAGTCATGTCCACCTCTTTGCCACCTCATGGACTACAGCTCACTGGGCCTCCCTGTCTTTCACTGTCTCTCAGAGTTTGCTCAAACTCATATCCATTGAATTGGCAATGCCTTCCAACCATCTCATCCTCTATTGTCCCCTTCTCCTCCTGCCCTCAATCTTTCTCAGCATCAGGGTCTTTTCCACCTCTCTGCATCAGGTGGCCAAAGTATTGGAGCTTCAGCTTCATTATCAGTCTCTCCAATGAACATTTATGGTTGATTTCCTTTAGGATTGCCTGGTTTGATCTCTTTTCTGTTCAAGGGACTCTCAAGAGTCTTCTCCAGCACCACAGTTCAAAAGCATCAGTTCTTTGGCACACAGCCTTCTTTATGGCCCAATTCTCACATCTGTACATGACTACTGGAAAAACCACAGCTTTGACTATACGCATTTTGTCAGCAAAGTAACATCTCTACTTTTTAATACTCTGTCTAGATTTGTCATAGTTTTCCTTCCAAGGAGCAAGCATCTTTTAATTTTGTGGCTGCAGTCACCATCCACACTCATTTTGGAGCCCAAGAGAATAAAATCTGCCACTGCTTCTACCTTTCCCCTTCTATTTGCCATGAAGTGATGGGACTGGATGTCACGATCTTCATTTTTTGAATGTTGAGTTTTAAGCCAGACTTTTTGCTAAGAAATTCTCTAGTTCCTCTTCACTTTCTGCCATTAGAGGGGTATCGTCTACTAAAGATGACTGCTACTGCTGCTACTGCTAAGTCACTTCAGTTGTGTCGACTCTGTGCGACCCCATAGACGGCAGTCCACCAGGCTCCCCCATCCCTGGGATTCTCCAGGCAAGAACACTGGAGTGTTATTTCTTTGACAGATACATGTATTCCTGTCTCTTATACACATCTAGATGTGTATAAGAGACAGGTATTTGAATTCTGTTATACTGGTTTCAATGCACATGTAAACTTCATATATATATATATATATATATAGAGTATTGCTTTCTTAAGAAATTAATATCAACTCATGTGGTAAACCCTTTACATATGACAAAATGTGAACTTTGTAAGTATCAAATGAATGTAATGTGCTAAACATATTACTAAAAATTTAGAAGTGAAAGAAGTTATTCTAGGTTGGGATTGTCAGCAAAGAAGGAAGGTTGCCAAGTTTCCTGACTGGCCTAGGGCTGAGTAGTTTCTAGAGGTAGAAGACTTTCAGTGCTAAAGCCAAGAATGTCTTGGAAAAATTAGGATAAGCTGCCTGTTTTACAACAGGGTAAAATAGTATGGGATCATGAGCAACTCAACAAAAGAAACGAGCTCCTTCATGAATGAAAATACAGAGAAGATTGTGCCGTGACTGAGATGCTAAGAAAAGGATGTACTTCTTTGATGGCATATATAATAATCAACAAGGAGTGCCATTGCTTTAGGACCCAAAAGAATAAACTAACTGGAAGACCCAGATCCCAATAGGGCTTCCCTGATAGCTTGGTTGGTAAAGAGTCCACCTGCAATGCAAGAGACCTCAGTTTGTTTCCTGGGTTGGGAAGATCCCTGGAGAAGGGATAGGCTACCCACTCCAGCATTCTTGGGCTTCCCTTGTGGCTCAGCTGATAAAGAATCTGCCTGCAATGCGGAAGACCTGCATTCAGTCCCTGGGTTGCGAAGATCCCCTGGAGAAGGGAAAGGCTACCCACTCCAGTATTCTGGCCTGGAGAATTCTGTGGACTGTATAGTCCATGGGGTCGCAAAGAGTTGGACATGACTGAGCAACTCTCACTTTTATATATCACTTTTCAAATCCCACTAAGGAAGCATGGTTGATACAAAAATTACCAACAGGATACCAGTGTTGGCTTTAATGACAAGTCTTAGGTGATTGTTTTTGAGCACTGTGAATAATTAAACTCCATAACTTTATTGAATGCTACAGAGAAATTATTTGTGTCCATTTCATAAATGGAGCTGATTGCATTATCACGGGTTTTCTTCACTTAAAAATAATGCTCACTTAAAAATTATAGTTTTAGTGCTTACATATTATGTAATCTGTATTGTTCTTTTTGGGCTTAGTGGTAAAAAATCCACCTGACAATGCAGGAGATACAAGAGACACAGTTTTGATCCCTAGGTCGGGAAGATCCCCTGGAGAAGGAAACAGAAACCTACTCCAGTATTCTTGCCTGGAAAATCCCATGGACAGAGGAGCCTGGCAGGCTATAGTCCATAGGGTCTCAAAAAGTCAGATATGACTGAGCATGCAGGCAGGCAGGTATTCTCTTTAGAAGCTCTTAAAATAAGTTTCTGGGATTGAAAAGAAGGAATAAAATTTACTACATATATTGTGGCCTTCCTTTTTGCTTTATAAATATCACCACATGTAATGCTCATAACAACCACAGAAGGTAAATATTACTATTACATTCCTCTGCCAAATGAGAAACTGGTGTCATAGAATGGTTAAGTTACCCTGGCCTAAGATCACTTTGTTAGAAACAGGTGAAGACATGATCTGAACCTACATCAGTTCAGTTCAGCCGCTCAGTCGTGTCTGACTCTTTGTGACCCCATGAACTGCAGCACACCAGGCCTCCCTGTCCATCACCAACTCCTGGAGTCCACCCAAACCCATGTCCATTGAATTGATGATGCCATCCAACCATCTCATCCTCTGTCGTCCCCTTCTCCTCCTGCCCCCAATCCCTCCCAGCATCAGGGTCTTTTCAAATGAGTCAGCTCTTCGCATCAAGTGGCCAAAGTATTGGAGTTTTAGCTTTAACATCAGTTCTTCCAATGAAGACCCAGAACTGTTCTCCTTTAGGATGGACTGGTTGGATCTCCTTGCAGTCCAATGGACTCTCAAGAGTCTTCTCCAACACCACAATTCAAAAGCATCAATTCTTCAGCACTCAGCTTTCTTTATAGTCCAATTCTCACATCCATACATGACCACTGGAAAAACCATAGCCTTGATTAGACACGGACCTTTGTTGGCAAAGTAATGTCTCTGCTCTTTAATATGCTGTCCAAGTTGTTCACAACTTTCCTTCCAAGGAGTAAGCATCTTTTAATTTCATGGCTGCAATCACCACCTGCAGTGATTTTGGAGCTGAGAAAAATAAAGTCAGCCTCTGTTTCCACTGTTTCCCCATCTATCTGCCATGAAGATGGAACCAGAGGCCATGATCTTAGTTTTCTGAATGTTGAGCTTTAAGCCAACTTTTTTACTCTCCTCTTTCACTTTCATCAAGAGGATCTTTAGTTCTTCACTTTCTGCCATAAGGGTGGTGTCATCTGCATATCTGAGATTATTGATATTTCTCCCGGCAATCTTGATTACATCTTGTGCTTCCTCCACCCCAGCGTTTCTCATGATGTACTCTGCATATGAGTTAAATAAGCAGGGTGACAGTATACAGCCTTGACATACTCCTTTTCCTATTTGGAACCAGTCTGTTGTTCCATGTCCAGTTATAACTGTTGCTTCCTGACCTGCATACAGGTTTCTCAAGAAGTAGGTCAAGTGGTCTGGTATTCCCATTTCTAAAGCCCCTGTGCTCAGACACCATACAATATTCAGTACTTGGAAAGAACATGAAGTAATTTAAAACTCTGCATCATAAAGAACTCATAAAAGATAAATATACCTAATTTTCTTACTTTTGAGGACAAATGTATATCTGTGGGTTGAAACCTCAAAACTATTTTTTGAGTTAAGAGCTCAGAATTTATTCTTTGACATAATTGCCCCTGATTTTGTCCTGTTTCCTACACAGCAGGAGCCAGTGTTTCCAGCAACACTGGAAGGACAGACAATCCTGCACTGTGTTGCTCTTACAGCTTTGAGGTCTTTGAATTTGTTCTTTCCTCTGCTAAAATTCACTGATAAATGGCAAACCTCTACGCTACTTTGTTCTGCCCTGATACACTGCAAGAATTCCATCAAAATAAGCCTGAACTTTCTTGAATAGACTATGTTTTTATTAGCACTGTAGGAAACAGCTTCACCCTCTCTGAGAAGTCACAAAACAAACATACTTCTATGTAAAGTAAAATACAAAGCAACATGTCACACTTATAATGGCAGGTACTGTAAATAATTTACATTCATTATTTTACATTATTTACACATATTTCTCTACAAATCTCTACCTCTCTACAGAAGAGGTACAACTGAGGCCAAGAGGTTAGGTGGTATGCCCAAAGTCATACAAACAGTAAGTGGCAGAGCTTGAACTCAAATCTAGGCAATCTGGGTATAGAATATGTATTCTCTTCCATTGTATTAATCGCCCATTTCACCTACTTTCAAAAATCATTTGGTCAGTTGAGTTATCTAGAAACTTAAGGCTGGTCATTCAACAGTAATTGGGTTCCAGCTATGAGTTATGCATAACCTATAACCTGAATATTATTTCCTGACATATTATTTTTATTTGACAAGAGCCATTCCATTTAACATTCACTTATTTTCTCAGAAACTTATAATCCTTATAAAAACAGTAAATTCAGTTGTCGCTCAGTCGTGTCCGACTCTTTGCGACCCTATGAATCGCAGCACGCCAGGCCTCCTTGTCCATCACTATCTCCCGGAAGACCCAGATAAATCAAGACATATAATTGCTAAAGAGAACTGTCTCTAACCAGTAACAGAATATTTTTTCCTTTTTCAAGAATGCTCTGATTTTAAAGATGGGGTAAAATGTTCTGGCTTAAAATAACATCTAGCTAGCATCCCTTTTACAACTTCTCTTAACTTTCCCCAAATTCATCTCTTAGAGAAGAGGATTTCATAACAATCTTGATCTTATATAGGACTATCTGATGCTCTGTCACCAAAATGTAGAAGGACTTCCATTAAATTTCAAAGTAAGAGAACAGAACATGAATTGTACAACAAAATTGATATTGCACCAGTACTTTGCATTAGATATTGTGCAAAGCTATTCTCCTGAAATCAGGATTTAGCCAAATCTCACTGTCTCCTCCCTTTTTCAAAATTAATATGCATTACATACATTATTAAACATTAATATACAATAGGCAATGGGCTTCTGCAAGGCTATTCCTTCTGTTTCTTGAGGCAACCAAAATATCTTTCTCAGGTCCCCTGATGGTACCTACTTCCATTCTAGATCTAGGAAAAGACTGCAACCTCCAAAATATAACAAAGCTGGAATTTGTGGAAGAGAGTGTTACTGTGTCTAAGCTCATACTGCTTGAAGCTCAACAGGCCAATAAATCAAGAGATGATATGGCGGGGCAAGGAATAATGAGTGAATTTATTCAGAAAGCCAGAAGACTGAGAAATAGTGGATGAGTGTCCCAAGATTGTCAGGAGAAATATCAATAAATATCAATATCAATAGTGAAGGACAGGGAAGCCAGGTCTAGCAGAATGTGGTTCACTGGAGAAGGGAATGGCAAACCACTTCAGTATTCTTGCCTTGGGAACCCCATGAACAGTATGAAAAGGCAAAATGATAGGATACTGAAAGAGGAACTCCCCAGGTTGGTAGGTGCCCAATATCCTACTAGAGATCAGTGGAGAAATAACTTCAGAAAGAATGAAGGGATGGAGCCAAAGCAAAAACAATACACAGTTGTGGATGCGACTGGTGATAGAAGCAAGGTCTGATGCTATAAAGAGCAATATTGCATAGGAACCTGGAATGTCAGGTCCATGAATCAAGGCATATTGGAAGTGGTCAAACAGGAGATGGCAAGAGTGAATGTCAACGTTCTAGCAATCAGCTAACTAAAATGGACTGGAATGGGTGAAGGTGATGAAAGAGAGTGAAAAGCTGGCTTAAAATTCAACATTCAAAAAACAAAGATCATGGCATCCAGTCCTATCGCTTTGTGGCAAATAGATGGAGAAACAATGGAAACAGTGACACATTATTTTCTTGGGCTCCAGAATCACTGCAGGTGGTGACTGCAGCCATGAAATTAAAAGACCCTTGCTCATTGGAAGAAAAGCTACGACAAACCTAAACAGCATATTAAAAAGCAGAGACATCACTTTGCCAACAAAGATCACTATAGTCAAAGCTATGGTTTTTTCAGTAGTCATGTATGGATGTGAGAGCTGGACCATAAGGAAGGCAGAACATCAAAGAATTGATGCTTTTGAACTGTGGTGTTAGAGAAGACTCTTGAGAGTCCCTTGGACAGCAAGGAGATCAAACCAGTCAATCCTTAAGAAAATCAATCTTGAATATTCATTGGAAGGACTGATGCTGATGCTGAATCTCCAATTCTTTGGCCACCTGATGTGAAGAGCTGACTCCTTAGAAAAGATGCTGATGCTGGGAAAGATTAAAGGCAGGAGGAAAAGGGGATGATAGAGAATGAGATGGCTGGATGGCATTACCGAGTCGATGAACATGAGTTTGAGCAAGCTCCAGGAGATGAAGGACAGGGAAGTCTGGCATGCTGCAGTCCATGGGATCTCAAAGAGCTGGAGACGACTGAGCAGCTGAACAAATCCTTGTGTGTGTGCTAAGTTGCTTCAGTTGTGTCTGACTCTTTGTGACTCTATGGACTGGAGCCTGTCAGGCACCTCTGTCCATGGGATTCTCAAAGCAAGAATACTGAAGTGGATTGTTATGCCCTCCTCCAGGGGATCTTCCTGACCCAGGGATCAAACCCTAGTCTTTTATGTTTCCTCCATTGGCAGGTGGGTTCTTTACCAGTAGTACCACCTGGAAAGCCCCTATAGCTATGCTTAACTCTTCTTATATGTGGAGCACAAGCATTTTGGAAAATTCGAAAAGGTCTAACTAAGTTGGTCCATACCCTATTTCCTAGTTTGTTTCAACAGTCTCCATTTTTAAAATAAAACATTATCCAAAATGTCAACAGTAAGTAAAAATGAGAAATATCTACTATATGTATGGTAAACTTTGGACAAGAAGGAGAGCAAACCAATCAATTTTAAAGGAAATCGACCCTGAATATTCCCTGGAAGGACTGATGCTGAAGCTGAAACTCCAAAACTTTGGCCACCTGATGTGAAGCGCCAGCTCTTCGGAGAAGACTCTAATGCTGGAAAAGATTGAGGGCAGGAGGAGAACGAGATGACAAAGGATGAGATGGCTACATGGCATCACAGATTCAATGAACATGAGTTTAAGCAAACTCCAGGAGATAGTGAAGGACAGGGAAGCCAGGTGTGCTGCAGTCCATGGGGTTGCAAAGAGTCAGACATGACTGAGTGACTGAACAACAACAACAATAATCTGTTACAAGTCAAATGGGCAAAACCCCTTAAAACCCAAGTATTAAAAATTTATACTCACTCACCATAAAAGAAAACAAATAGAAAAGCATAATACACAGTCACATTATCTAGTAATACAACTCATTACACTGAGGTGACATTTTTAAAAAATAGGAAGTCAGAAAAAATTGTAGAAAGAAAAGAGGGAAAAAAAGTTTACATATACCCCGTGTTGATGAGGGCTCAATAAATCACGTATAACACATAGCATTAACTGTAAGATATGTCTTCATTTTGATGCAATGGTTCTATTTCCAAAAATCTATTCTGAGGATGTAATTGGACGTACAGAGAAAAGTGGGTGTACAAAGGCTTTCAGCAAAATCTTACAATAAGAATAATACTGTAAAACAAACCACACGTTCATGACTTGAGAACCACTTAAGTATTTTATGCAAATATATAGCAATCCATTAAAATGAATATTTTTGAAGAAGACTTGGAAACAGAAACATTTTTCAAAGGTAGATAAAGGAAACAGTTTAGCTATGAACAAACTGGCATTGTAGAGAACTGTTTCACTGCTATCATTTCCAGGGTTACTCACTTATCTTTTGCTGCTTCCCAGGTGGCACTGTAGGAAAGAATCTACCTTGCAGGAGGTACAAGAGATGCAGGAGATACAGGTTCCATCCTTGGACAACAACCTCCAGTATTCTTACCTGAAGAATCACACGGACAGAGGGGCCTGGCACGCTACAGCCCATGGGGTCACAAAGAGTCCGACACAACTGAGCAACTGAGCGCACAATTTCAAATGGAGGACTTTCTTGTTTTCCTGATTGAAATACTAAACAGAAGTTTAAGGTAACCCTGTAACAATTTATTTTAAATTTCTGTGACTGCAGTGAATTGTATTTTAAGTGGAAGGCAGGTTTGTGGAATGATGTCATATTTGTGTGTTAAATTTAAACAAAAGCAAATTGTCCTTCAGTTGCTAATGACTGTAGTATATGCAGTTCACTGTATTGTTTAAATAGATTTCAAATAACTTTCATGTAATTTGTAATCATTTTAGCAGGTGGTGTGTGGTTAGCAATCAATAAGCACATGAAAGTGTTGCAAATGAGGCTCCAGGATCAATAGAACATTCTTCTTCCCTGGGAAACACAGCCTACTCAGATGGTTGTCCTAGCTGTTCTCTTCTGTTTTGTATTTATTGTAGATACATGAGCACATTTTTTATGAAAAAATTGACAAATTAGGGAGATAGACAAAATGTCTCTCACTAGCATCATTACAGGCATGCCGTTTGTTTTAAAGAACATATCCTGAGACAAGCGTGTGTGCTAAATCACTTCAGTTGTGTCCAACTTGGCCACCCTCTGGACTGTAGCCAGCCAGGATCCTCTCTCTGTCCCTGAAATTTTACAGACAAGAATACAAGTGGGTCGCCATGCCTTCCTCCAGGGGATCTTCCCAACCCAGGAATCAAACCCATGTCTCTTATGTCTCTTGCATTGGCAGGAGGCTTCTTTACCACTAGGGCCACCTGGGAAGCCAGAGAGAGACAGGCAGAAGCAGGCCTATAATTTGGTACAGAGGCTAAAATGGCAGTCAAGTTCTTAATCTTTAACCAATGGGTATGTGTCATCACAGATCCCTTTTCTTTGTCACGTATTTTTAAATGTACTATAGAGGCATGCACTCATCTTAGTATGTGGAGTTCCAGAAGAACTATACAAAAAATATCTTCACAACCCAGATAATCATGATGGTATGATCACTCACCTAGAGTCAGACATCCTGGAATGCGAAGTCAAGTGGGCCTTAGGAAGCATCACTATGAACAAAGCTAGTGGAGGTGATGGAATTCCAGTTGAACTATTTCAAATCCTAAAAGATGATGCTGTGCAAGTGCTGTACTCAACATACCAGCAAATTTGGAAAACTCAGCAATGGCCACAGGACTAGAAAAGGTCTATCTTCATTCCAATCCCAAAGAAAGGCAATGCCAAAGAATCTCAAACTACCACACAATTGCACTCATCTCACACACTAGTAAAGTAATGCTCAAAATTCTCCAGGCCACGCTTCAGCAATATGTGAACCATGAACTTCCAGATGTTCAAGCTGGATTTAGAAAAGGCAGAGGAACCAGAGATCAAATTGCCATCAATCTACTGGATCATCAAAAAAGCAAGAGAGTTCTAGAAAAACATCTACTTCTGCTTTATTGACTATGCCAAAGCCTTTGACTGTGTGGATAACAACAAACTTGAAAATTCTTAAAGAGATGGGAATACCAGACCACTTGACCTGCCTCTTAAGAACTCTGTATGCAGGTCAGGAAGCAAAAGTTAGGACTGGATATGGAACAACAGACTGGTTCCAAATTGGGAAAGGAGTATACTGTTACCCTGCTTAAACTTATATGCAGAGTACATCATGAGAAATCCTGGACTGGATGAAGCACAAGCTGGAATAAAGATTGCCAGGAGAAATATCAATAACCTCAGATATGCAGATGACACCACCATTATGGCAGAAGGCAAAGAAGAACTAAAGAGCCTATTGATGAAAATGAAAGAGGAGAGTGAAAAAGTTGGCTTAAAACTCAACATTCAGAAAACTAAGATCATGGCATCTGGTCCCATCATTTCATGGCAAATAAATGGGGAAGCAGTGGAAATGGTGAGAGACTTTATTTTTTTAGGCTCCAAAATCACTGCAGATGGTGACTGTAGCCATGAAATTAAAAGGCCCTCCTTGGAAAAAAGTTATGACCAACCTAGAGAGCATATTAAAAAGTAGAGACATTACTTTGCCAACAAAGGTGCGTCTAGTGAAAGCTATGGTTTTTCCAGTAGTGAGGTACAGATGTGAGAGTGGACTATAAAGAAAGCTGAGCACTGAAGAATTGATGGCCACCTTAACGGAAGAACTGATTCATATGAAAAGACCCTGATGCTGGGAAAGATTGAAGGTGGGAGGAAAAGGGGATGACAGAGGATGAGATGGTTGGATGGCATCATCAGCTNAAAGAAAGCTGAGCACTGAAGAATTGATGGCCACCTTAACGGAAGAACTGATTCATATGAAAAGACCCTGATGCTGGGAAAGATTGAAGGTGGGAGGAAAAGGGGATGACAGAGGATGAGATGGTTGGATGGCATCATCAGCTCAATGGACGCAAGTGTGAGTGAACTCCGGGAGTTGGTGATGGACAGGGAGACCTGGCATGCTGCAGTCCATGGGGTCGCAAAGAGTCGGACATGACTAAGCAACTAAACTGCCTGACTGACTGATTACACTTTACTTTAAAAGACACACACAAACAAAATATGTAGAGTTTTGTTTATTAAAGGCTGAAATAAAACCTCATGAATATTAGCTTCACTTTTGCTTCTTAGGTATTAAAACATTTTAATTACTGATGATTAATGGGGATATATGGCATCCGGTCCCATCACTTCATGGGAAATAGATGGGGAAACAGTGGAAACAGTGTCAGACTTTATTTTGGGGGGCTCCAAAACCACTGCAGATGTTGATTGCAGCCATGAAATTAAAAGACGCTTACTCCTTGGAAGAAAAGTTATGACCAACCTAGATAGCATATTCAAAAGCAGAGACGTTACTTTGCCAACAAAGGTCCATCTAGTCAAGGCTATGGTTTTTCCTGTGGTCATGTATGGATGTGAGAGTTGGACTGTGAAGAAGACTGAGCGCTGAAGAATTGATGCTTTTGAACTGTGGTGTTGGAGAAGACTCTTGAGAGTCCCTTGGACTGCAAGGAGATCCAACCAGTCCATTCTGAAGGAGATCAACCCTGGGATTTCTTTGGAAGGAATGATGCGAAAGCTGAAACTCCAGTACTTTGGCCACCTCATGCGAAGAGTTGACTCATTGGAAAAGACTCTGATGCTGGGAGGGATTGGGAGCAGGAGGAGAAGGGGACGACCGAGGATGATATGGCTGGATGGCATCACGGACTCGATGGACGCGAGTCTGAGTGAACTCCGGGACTTGGTGATGGACAGGGAGGCCTGGTGTGCTGCAATTCATGGGGTCGCAAAGAGTCGGACACGACTGAGCGACTGAACTGAACTGAGGCTTCCCAGGTGGCGCCAGGGTAGAGAATCTGCCTGCCAATGCAGGAGATATAGGTTCCATCCCTGGGTCCAGAAGATCCCTTGGAGAAGGAAATGGCAACCCATTCTAGTATTCTTGCATGGGAAATCCTACGGACAAAGGAACTTGGTGGGGTACAGTCCATGGGGTCACAAAAGAGTGGACACATCTTAGCAACTAAACAACAGCAAACAACAACAATGGGGATATAAATTATTTCATGAAAAATAGATTTTATAATCTATCATGTATAAAATAGATTTTCATATATATTGTTCTCCCTTCCCTTGTTAGACAGAAAGTAGACTTGTATGTATTATTAAAGTTCATTACCTTGCCTACAGATACACGTTCAGTTCAGTTCAGCTCAGTCACTCAGTCGTGTTCGACTCTTTGTGACCCCATGAACTGCAGCACGCCAGGCCTCCCTGTCCATCACCAACTCCCGGAGTTCACTCAGACTCGCATCCATCGAGTTAGTGATGCCATCTTTGTTTTCTGAATGTTGAGCTTTAAGCCAACTTTTTTGCTCTCCTCTTTCACTTTCATCAAGAGGTTTTTTAGCTCCTCTTTACTTTCTGCCATAAGGGTGGTGTCATCTGCATATCTGAGGTTATTTATATTTCTCCCGGCATCTTGATTCCAGCTTGTCCTTCTTCCAGCCCAGCGTTTCTCATGATATACTCTGCATAAAAGTTAAATAAGCAGCATGACAATATACAGCCTTGATGTACTCCTTTTCCTATATGGAACTAGTCTGTTGCTCCATGTCCAATTCTAACTGTTGCTTCCTGACCTGCATATTGGTTTCTCAAGAGGCAGATCGGATGGTCTAGTAGTCCCATTCTGTCCTTTATCGAGCTCATCTTTGCATGAAATGTTCCCTTGGTATCTCTAATTTTCTTGAAGAGATCTCTAGTCTTTTCCATTCTGTTCTTTTCCTCTATTTCTTTGACAGATACATGTATTCCTGCATATTTCATCACTGTTAGCATGAAAGCACTCTACAAAGTGTTTAAAGATATTAAAGTACTTTTGTGGTAAAGTAAAATGAGAAAGATTCAAGGAAAGAAAAGAATCCCCTGTTGTTTGCACACTTGTTTTCTGGAGAGATACTGTTGCCTCTGGCCAACTGGGTATTCACTGGGGGAGGAGATGACTTAGAAATTTACAACAGAAGTCAAGGCTGGGCTTAGGATAAACCCATGAGAAGAGCTGTAAACGAGAGAGAAAGAAACATTTAGGAATAAGAAAAGTGATTAAAAAAAAAAAAAAAAAAATTCCCGGAGTTCACTCAGACTCGCATCCATCGAGTTAGTGATGCCATCTTTGTTTTCTGAATGTTGAGCTTTAAGCCAACTTTTTTGCTCTCCTCTTTCACTTTCATCAAGAGGTTTTTTAGCTCCTCTTTACTTTCTGCCATAAGGGTGGTGTCATCTGCATATCTGAGGTTATTTATATTTCTCCCGGCATCTTGATTCCAGCTTGTCCTTCTTCCAGCCCAGCGTTTCTCATGATATACTCTGCATAAAAGTTAAATAAGCAGCATGACAATATACAGCCTTGATGTACTCCTTTTCCTATATGGAACTAGTCTGTTGCTCCATGTCCAATTCTAACTGTTGCTTCCTGACCTGCATATTGGTTTCTCAAGAGGCAGATCGGATGGTCTAGTAGTCCCATTCTGTCCTTTATCGAGCTCATCTTTGCATGAAATGTTCCCTTGGTATCTCTAATTTTCTTGAAGAGATCTCTAGTCTTTTCCATTCTGTTCTTTTCCTCTATTTCTTTGACAGATACATGTATTCCTGCATATTTCATCACTGTTAGCATGAAAGCACTCTACAAAGTGTTTAAAGATATTAAAGTACTTTTGTGGTAAAGTAAAATGAGAAAGATTCAAGGAAAGAAAAGAATCCCCTGTTGTTTGCACACTTGTTTTCTGGAGAGATACTGTTGCCTCTGGCCAACTGGGTATTCACTGGGGGAGGAGATGACTTAGAAATTTACAACAGAAGTCAAGGCTGGGCTTAGGATAAACCCATGAGAAGAGCTGTAAACGAGAGAGAAAGAAACATTTAGGAATAAGAAAAGTGATTAAAAAAAAAAAAAAAAAACCAGTATGCACATCACCCCAGTGGGTGATCCTTAGCAATTTCCTCTTTACTCATGTAAATACTCAAAAAGAAAAAAAGCTCTCAACTCTTGTGAACTAAAAAATAAGTAAAAAATAAGACAGCCAAGAAGGAAATTCTCTTAATTTTGGGCTTTGGAGGCTGCGTGGGTCCAGCTTGCCGCCTACCCTTAACTCCCTTGGGGGAATATTTCTTGAGAAGAAAATGGTCCGCCTCCCCGCAGTCGTCAGAGCCCTGATTCCCAGAAGGTGTAACCACGCGTGGCTGGGACGGGGAGAAAGAGTGGCCACTCCTGTTGCACAAGCGCAAAGCCGGAGCAGCATCTGCTGAGATGCGACTGGAGACCAGTGGCTCACCCCAGGGCTTTCGGGAAATGAAAAGGAATCCAGTAGAACCAAGGGTCTCAAGCCGAGTAATCTCTAGCTAGGACTAGTCCACTACGCGTGGACTCCACTCTCTATTTTACAGCTTGGATTCTCCAGTCCCAGGGTCTTGACCAAACAAGCCTCCCAGAGTGACAAGCTGGGAATCACAGCGCCGCAGTGACCAACAAGTAAGTTATTGCCAACTTTGCCAATATATATGACATTTCCTCTAATCACTTTAATCTGATTTTCAGGTGTGAACACCACAGTGATGGCCAAAAGATAACTTTTACCCTGAAATCGTCTGAAATCGTCAGTACGCTGATAGGACCACCACCACCAGCACACACACACACACACACACACACACATACTCAATACATCGCACCTGGAGCAATGGGACCTCGCGCCCCTAGGCTGGTGCGCACTTGGGGGGGTTTGTTTAAAATTTGGAAACTTACTGATTTCGTTGGAAAGAGAGAGCTGGATTAAGGGTGGGTGGAACGCCGCCTCGTCATTTACTCATTGCGACTGTCTCCATTGTGGACACTAGTAGCGAGTCACAGACGCCTGCTCTTGCAGGGGAAGTCTGACACCTTGAGGACGCGAGAGGGGGTGCCGGGACCCCCGGGAGCGGAGAGGGAGAAGCTTTGCGAGTTACCGGGTGAGGAGGATGGGGGGCTACTTTTTCAAGTCGGGGGACCTGCCGCGCGGGACTTGTTTACTTGGGTGGGAGCAGGGTGATCAGCGGCCGGGTTCTGATGCGAACTGAAGTCGGACAGCCTGGAGGGTGAGCTCGCCCAGAGCCTGGAGGTGTGTCTGGCTCGCCTCCAGGGTCACAGGGTGGGGTACTGGCCACCGACTGGACTGGATGACTGCTGGCATGCTGTGAGCTCGCCTGCCCAACGGGCTGACCCCAAACATCTGGCCCCGGGGCGGCAGAGGCTCTTCCCCGGGTCCTGCCCTCGCGCCGGTCCACCTCCACCGCCACGCAGAGCGGCGCGTGGGACGCGCATCTTTCCGAGTGGTCCCCTCCGAACCCGGGCTGCGCTGACCCGAAGTCAGGCCGCCAGTGGAGATGCAGGGAGGGGTGCCTTCCTCTGGGTTCGTCGGCTGACAGCCGTGGGAACGCTAACTTTACCCGGAGGGGTCCTTAAGGGCCGGGGGTGGGCGAGGTTCTCCTCCCCTGGAGCTCACCTCCCCCTCGCCCCAGGCCCTCCCCTCCCCCGCCTCGCGCGGCATCACTCTCAGAGCATCCTCACTCCGCCCAGTTCGGTGCCAGCTGCGTGGGCTCCAGCTTCGTGCGTTTTCCTTGGAATGCTCGGAAACTCGGCGAAGACTAAGGAGATCCCGTCGGAATTTGCCGGGCGTGCTGGCACCGGGCAAAGCACTCGCGCCGCCGGCCTCGACTCCAACCCTCTTCAGCCAGAAGATCGCAACTTTGCAGGTAAAGAGGGTGTCGCCTCAGAGCTCCATCTGGCCGGAGCCGCACCTCCCTTCGTTTCTGGGATCTCGGTTAAGTTTCTCAAGCTGCCTGGGAAGCCTGCTCCCTCTCGGGAGGCGGACATCCCTGGGGGTTACTAGATCCGGAGGCTCGGGCTCTACAAGGTTTCTCTTTAGGGCTGGGGACCGGATCTGTGAAGCTTTCTGTGGTTGACCTGGGCTGAACGAGAGTTTGGGGATGTTTCTCAGCATCTTACCGCATCCGGCTTTAAAGCAGGGGAGAGGGCAAAGAGTGAACCCCCGGTGTGACTTATATGGTAAACAAAGCAGCAGAAGCCACGCCGTGGAGCTGGGGAGGAAGGCTGTTTTTAGCCTTTTACGCATTTGGGGAAGGTGGGAGATCTTGGTGGCCCCTGGGCGCATATAAGGGAGCCCTAGACTCTGGTACCTAAACTGGGATAATAAAGAAAGGACGGTGGTCAATATCCTGTCAATTAAACTCTGCGTCATTTTCATTCTCTATCAAAACACGGAAACACTTCGATCCGTGTCGCTGGACCCAGGCTAAGGGATTCCTAGTTCGCTTGGCTACTGAGATTCCAATTAAGCCAGTGACCCTTTTTGCTACTTGGCTGAATCACTGAGATTCGCTGCACAACTTGTTGTTCTAGCTGAGAAGTCGGCTGCCTTTTGTGATGAGGTAACTAGAGAATCCTGGAAGGGGATGGAGGGCTGGGAGAGTCTGAGACAGGGAGCTCCGGGACTTGCCTGTATTCTCTGCGCTGTATTCACTATGGTGTATCCCTGTTCACAAGCTTTCTTAGGGGGGCCCTTCGCAGTTAATATCCATAACTGTAAGATGCAGCAAGTTGGCTTACTCTGGGTAAGCACCAAGCCAAAAGAGTGGGAGGAGGCAGAAACAAGGTTTACTCCTTTTATTAAAAGGAAATTTACAACAGACTTGTAAAATTGAAAAAAAAAATCAGTTCTCATATAATTTCTGGGTTTCCTATTACAGTCATTGCTGCACAAAAGATATTACAAATTCTATAAGTGGAAAGGTTGGCTAGAGTTTGTTGTGTTTTTATTTTTTTAAGAAAAATTCTGAATTGGGGAGATTAAGAACGTGTGGATATGTTAAAACATTGAAATCATGGGGTATTGAAATCACTGGCTATTTAAACTTAGATGGTAATACCTACTTCTATACTCACTTCTAACCCAGACAGTAGACCAAGACCTCTCCTTTTAAGTATGGTAGGCAAAAAGTCAGTAAAAAGGGATAACTAGTAGTTTAAATATTAGGATCAAAATTCAGTTAGATAAGTGCTTGCTAAAGAAGCACCTTAAAGACTGTGAATTAATGTAGATCAGCACATCCATAGAAATTACATTGGCTTTATCAAACTATTTTATGCAAATATCTTGAATTAATGGAGGGTTAGTACAGGTAGAAAGAAAGCAAGCACTTTCCTCTTTCCTGAATGAGACCACCGACTCGCAGAGGCTTTCAGGAGAGTTCTGATCAGAGCTCAGTTACTCTGTTAAGCTTGATGTTGTGAACTGAAGAGCCAATAGGTTCATGCCAAGGAAGTTACATATGAAGAGAAATACTAATAGGTTAATCAAATTGATGCATAAGGGGTGCTTAATATTCACTGGGTGAATAAATATATAGTTAGGTAGACAGCTTAAATAAGGCATAGCAAGAAGATTCATAATTGCAAATTTAGAGAATTTCTTCCATTTAGGTGAGAACTTAAAGGAACATGGGCATTCATCAAAGCATAAACTAAGTGCAAGAGATATAAGACATGTCTCTTTAGTAAAACCTGTCAAATATATTAACTCTCTTTCTGAAAAGCTTGGTTCTTGAAAAATAGGTTTCAGTTTACTTGCTTCATGTCACTCTCACAGACACAAGAAGTGGAGTAAACTTCCATTATTTATAAGCTTTAAAGTTTTGTAATTTTACATTATTTGTGTTTCTATGGCAGTTATTCCTGAAAAGTCAAGTCCAGATTACAAAGAAAAAAACATTAGAGAACTAAAGTTCCATATGAATTCTATGGCCACTTCAGTTATTGAAGGTGTAAGAGATCAAATAACTTTCCACTTAAGTTTGTCGTTGTTTAGTTGCTAAGTCATGCCCAATTCTTTGCAGACCCTGCGGACTGTAGCCCACCAGGCTCCTCTGTCCATGGGATTTCCCAGGCAAAAATACTGGAGTGGGGTGCCATTTCCTTCTTCACATAAGATAACCTCTATTAATTCGTATTTTATATAAGTAGGAAACACCAGACATTGCTTTTATTCTTTCTGATTAAAGGAAATTTGCATCTTATTCAGTACACACATTTTAAACTTAAAGCTTATAATAAATGTGATAAATTTCTATTGAAGTACAAAAATAACCATTATGAATGTGCCAATTAACCCCTCTGAATTGAAAATACTTTCATAAATATGTTGCAGAAAATATTGTCATGATTTTGCACCTGCATGTTTAATTGTCAGGATAATTTATGACAATTCAGATCATTAACATATTTAGCAACTGAAAACTTACATGATCTACCTTTTCTTATTAATTCATATATTGAAATAAAAATAGGTACATTTTTGTTCAGTAGTTAATATTGTGAATATCAGTGCTCAAAGAGAAAGGATTTTATAAATAAAGATAGAGAAGAAATGATAAACACCAGCTAGGAAAGTAAAACTGTAGACTGAATATTTTCTTATGAAAATGTGATTGTTTGATTTCTAAAAACAAGTTAGGTGAAGGGAAGTATAAACTATTAAGTTTTCTTTTTTTCAAAATCATGATGGCTGAACGTTTCATGAGATCAGATTCTAATGTGCATCTTTTCTTTCCAAGTTGTATTGTCTGGGCCTAACTGAAGCTAGTGTTATTCACCTCTTAAATATCTATGGAAAACCCACCAGAAGCATTTTGGTTCTTACTAAAAATGATGTTGAAGAGACAGCTCAAAACAAAAACCTTGTCTTTTCACCTAATTTATGCTTCATCACTCCCCACAACACATATTCATACCAAATAAACATTACAACTGATTAGTTCAACCCAACTTAAACCGGACATTTACTTTTGTCTAGTTGTGATGAAAAGCTGTTTTGGAACTATTACTATCTTTCCTCTCCTTATGTTTCCTAGTTCTAATCCTCCAAGCTGCATTGAGACCTTAATATTTTAAGAGATTTGAGAATATTTTGATCAGGAATGTGATATCATGGGTATATCTATTTAATTAGTACAAATGTAGACCTGCTGTCTGAGAACATTGATACTACCAAAGTAACACCTATGATGAAAAAATACTTTCAGAAAAAGAAGCTCTTCATTGGTGGAACTGAAAATTAAAGACACGTACATTGAAGATACATCACTTTGAAACTATGTGGTTCCATGAACTATTCAGTACATGGAGTGAAATTCTTAAGTCTCAATGATTCTTCTGAAAGTTGTTTCACTTAAACAGGTTGTGAAAGAGAGATAATAGTTTCAGCAGTTGGTCTTTTCTTATAACTAAACTGTAGGTCATAGCCCATTAATATTAGTGTAGATTAGTCAGTGCTTTGAAAAAAACATTTTTTTTTTTTGAAACTCAGCTGTGTCATTGAGTAATGGCTTCTTGAGAAGCAACAGGTGGCACATGGGCCCAGTTTTACACTAAAATTCAAAATGTTAAGTAAAACATTAATTTAAAAATAGGCCTCAATAGCTTTATCTAGCACACTCCATTCTTTTTGAGAAATGGCAAGTGAAATGTAATGAATCAGATACACATTCATTATACTCTGCCTGTAGTGTGCTATGGTCCAAAAATGTTGAAAAGTTACCATAAGTCATTTCCTTGAACAAATATTACCAATAGTAAAATTTACTTAAGACAGGAAGATAAGAATTATTACCAACAAAGGAAAGTGGGAAAAAGAAAGTAAGTGAATATTTATGAGTACTTAAGTTGACTCATTGGAAAAGACTTGATGCTGGGAGGGATTGGGGGCAGGAGAAGAAGGGGACGACCGAGGATGAGATGGCTGGATGGCATCACTGACTCAATGGACGTGAGTCTGAGGGAACTCCGGGAGTTGGTGATGGACAGGGAGGCCTGGCGTGCTGCAATTCATGGAGTCGCAAAGAGTCGGACACGACTGAGCGACTGAACTGAACTGAACTGAAGGTATGCCAGGAACTGTGCTAGAAACTTAAATTTTTTTATCTTCATACCTACCCTAATACTAAGGTATTATTACTAACTTTTAAAGAATCTGAAAAGGCTAAATTACTACCAAAAAGAAAAAAAAAAAATCACATAGTTTCTTTGTGGTAGAGTCAGAATTTGAACCCATGTCTACTTGATTTTAAAGCCAATATTCATTTTGCTTGATTCTTATGGTTTCAAAAATAAATTAGTAATCTTTTAACAAGATCCGTGAGTTCATTGGATTCTTATAGCCATTTATTTATTTAGCTTTTCAAATGTTGTAACATTGGGACATACATGACCCCATCATAACTCTAGAATTTAAAACAACACTGTGTTAACTAAGGCTCTATCTGTTTTGAAGCAGAGTAGGAGATGAGATACTCAGCTCAAGCCAATTGTTCTCAAAACTATTTCCTTTCTTACTCTTGAATCTAAATGTAATGTGTGCGGAAAGAAAAAAAAAAGCTTATTTTCATGGATAAAATTCTAGCTAATAGACTTTTAAATAGTTATGAGATTATAATTTCTAAATAAAAAATTGTCATTCAAACCTTGAAAACATCTGTAGGCTGTTGATAAAATGTCTTTGTACAAAACACAGTCATGTTAAGACAGGTTTATATTAATCTTATCAGTGTTATATGAAATTTCTAGAGAAGTGTTTTTGTCTTAATTTTAATTGCTTAATTATTTTGCATGTCCCTTGGTATTTAATGAAGGGAGCACTCTTTCATTCATCCCAAAAGACATGGTTCAGCTGGTGGCACATTTTAACACATTTGCCATTTAAAAAAAAACATACACCTGCATTTAAAACCAATGTGCTTAAATCCAGAAACCCATTGACACTGAAGTTGAGGAAATAAATTTTTTGAATATATATCATATATGACAAAAAGTAGCACTGAAGTGATACCTATTCAGTAGATATTGTTTGAATGTTAGTAAATGGATAATTGAATAAATAGATTAGTGACACACGAATTAGATCTTCATCTTTGCATTTTCGGGCACAGCTCCCTCTCTACAGAATAACTTCTCTCTTACTGCTTCCTGTCAAAATGTTCTCCAGGCACTAAACCTAGCTCAATATCACTGTCTCCTTGAAAGCTTCCTTCATGTCTCCAGGTGTCTCAAGTATAAATACAAGCTAAGCCCTTGTTATAGTCTACCTTACAGATGGATAGAGGTCTGTCTCCTAAACTAGACAGTAAACTCCTTTAAGAAACCCAGAGGATACTCAAAAATGTGTGAGTTTTAAAGTGACTTAGACTGTCATAAGTATTACACCTTTGCAATTAAGCATACTTATTTCTTAGTTTTATAATTCCATTGCTAAATCGTGAGCTTATTTATCTAATGAAGCCATTATAATAATAATTTGCACTTATACCATATTGTGAGTACTGTGTTACTTCCTATGTTATAAACATTAACCCACTGATACTCAATGGACATAACTTCCAGTCAACTGGTGACTCTATAATGCTCATTTTCACAGAATTTATATAGTCAGTTATTAATGTGCTTTAGTTTAAGTGATGCTGTGCTGAAATTCTTAGGAGGGAGTTTTTGTTCTTTTACACCATAAGTGTGATTAGAGTTGAAAGAATATTTCTCAGGAATACTTACTGAACTCAAGGCAGTCAGAGACTTCTTTGGTGTGATTACAATTGTTAAATTATGCTGAGAATTCATGTCAAAGCCTTGACAGCCTATGATGTCCAGTTGTGGGTGGCAAGAGCTTTTATTTTTTGGAGGGCGGTTCAGTTCAGTTCAGTTCAGTCGCTCAGTCGTGTCCGACTCTTTGCGACCCCATGAATCGCAGCACGCCAAGCCTCCCTGTTCATCACCATCTCTCGGAGATCACTCAGACTCACATCCATCGAGTCCGTGATGCCATCCAGCCATCTCATCCTTGGTCGTCCCCTTCTCCTCCTGCCCCCAATCTATGAAGTGATGGGACCAGATGCCATGATCTTTGTTTTCTGAATGTTGAGCTTTAAGCCAACTTTTTCACTCTCCTCTTTCACTTTCATCAAGAGGCTTTTTAGCTCCTCTTCACTTTCTGCCCTAGGGCGGTTAGTAGTTTTTTATTCTTTTTATTCCACCTGGTAAACTTGTTACAAATGAAAGTTTATGAACAGTGTTCATGTACCCTTTGTTGTTGTTTAGTCACCAACTTGTGTCTGATTGTTTGTGACCCCATGGATTGTAGCCCACCAGGCTCCTCTGTCTATGGGATTTCCCAGGCAAGAATACTGGAGTGGGTTGTCATTTCCTTCTCCAGGGGATCTTCTCAACCCAGGGATGGAACCTGCCTCTCCTGCTTGGCAGGCAGATTCTTTACCACTCAGCCACCTGGGAAGGTCTCAGGTACCCTACTACACTTTTAATATATTTTATCTCTCAATGGGCTTCCCTGGTGGCTCAGAGGTTAAAGCGTCTGCCTCCAATGCAGGAGACCCAGGTTCGATCCCTGGGTTGGGAAGATCCCCTGGAGAAGGAAATGGCAACCCACTCCAGTATTCTTGCCTGGAGAATCCCATGGATGGAGAAGCCTAGTAGGTTACAGTCCACGGGGTCGCAAAGAGTCGGACACGACTGAGCGACTTCACCTTCACCTTCACCTTCACCTTATCTCTCAATAATGGTGAAGAAGCTATACAATTGTGTTAGCTAATACCCTGTGCATACCAGAATCATAGTTCATAGCTCAATGAATCATAATTTTTATTTTCACAGAATTAAGATACTTAGTGTTCAACATATGCTTTTTGAATGGGTGAATGGAATGAATGAATGCATGAGTGATTGTTGTCAGCTGCTATGCTCAACCTCTGTATTTTAATATGCTCTTCTTTCAAGGAACTGATCATATACCTGTATGAACCACCCCAAAAATGATGGCTCAAAGGACAGGAGTGATGCATAATGCACATTGGGTGAAGGGTGGAGAGTCTATCGTGTTTTATATATAACCATCCCAACTGTTTGTGGAGCAGGGGTATCATTTTATATAAAAATCTCCTTCATGATAGGTAGAGTAGGGCTGCATACCCCAAAGATCACACTGAAGACTACACTTTAAATGGATTCTCTTCTGTGGTGGTCATAGTTTGATAAGCAATTTTTGAATTCACTTAATTGTATAGTGATACACACACACACACACACACATATATATGTACAAATATATATATATGCATTTAAACATACACCAACACTTAAAACCTGCTTTCGAATTCATTAATTAAACATAAATTATATATATATATCTCCATCTCTATGTACTGTGTATGTATATATAAGTAAGTAAACCTATACATATAGCTATATATAATGCCATATAAGTAGTACAGAATGAGAAAGAGTGGGAGACTGCTCCTGGAGACAGGTTCTTAAGATGATGCTTGCAAAGTAATTACCAGAGATAGTGAGGTTAAAATTGTTAGCAAAGAAGGTAGAGTAGCCCATAAAAGACAATGGAAGTTACTTGCCGGTGTGTTATGTCCCTACGGAATGGTTAGACATGTACTGAATGACTCGGAAGGTCATCTAATTCAAAAGTTTTTTTTTTTTAAGATATACTCTTGTATCTTGCCAAATGCTTTTTTTTGAATAGCAGATACATATTGTATACATATACACACACACATATTTATACACACATGGAATGTTTGATGAAGGACTTATTTAATGCATGACAGTCATCCCCACTAGATGCTAAGAATAAAGAGGTACATCTCACTTTTTTTGTTTATGATTTCAAAAAAAGTGTTCAAGTGTCCCCTGTTATCTTGTAGACATTTCGCTGTTTTATTGTCACCTGATCTCTTCTCATGGAAATGGAAAACTCATTAAGAAAATAACACAAGTCAAACTAAGATAATAGTCTACAATTGGAATTAAAAACAATGACATCGGGTCAACTGGAAGAAATCCAAATCCATCTTCTCTTCCTTGTCTCAAATTATTGTTTCCTATAAAAATAGGGCTTAGAGTTTCCAACTATAAATTTATGTTCAAATTATATAACATTATTGACACTGTTAAAGATGACACTTTCCTTTTATATATAGATATTACTGAGTTAACCATTCAAAGGAGATGATAAATTGTTTTCCAAAGTCTTGATGGATTTTTGGTGATATACCCACATGGTGCCCAATCCCCCTTTGAACCAAGGAAGCAAACCTAAGAGAAGAAGACCATTTTAAAGCTAGGGGTGTCCTAACTTGGATCCTCATACCTCTATACCATTGCCTTGGGATTAAAACACTTTGGCTCAAGAAAGTCTTGTATGGACCCATTCTAGAATCATCTAGGAGTTCTCAATATGCCCTGTTCATGTTTTCTAGGAAGCTCTTATGTCTGCAGCTGAGGATGTATTGAAGACCTCGAAATAGACCATCTACCTCATGACCTTAAATTTGGGGAACAAAAAAGGGACTGAAGTCAGCTACATTCTTCTTTGTGGAATAATTTTTTGGGAGCTTCATTCCTAGGGCTATCCACTGTTTACCAGGATTTTTTTATTTTCTGAGAATCATCATGTGAAATAATCAGAGTGCCTATCTCTAAGCCTCTGAGAGCCTCTACAATTAAAGAGAAAGAAATATTTTTAAAGAACACTCAAATATTAGGGTTATTATTGCTCCGTAGGATATTAAATAGCTTTGTATCTAAAAAAAAGATATGTCTCCCTGTATGTGCTGTATAAAAAGAAAATGTTGGCAGAGGCAAAAGACTTACTTGCTTATCTGGTTCATTTTAACCTCACAGCTTAACATTCTGATTTGTAATGTGCAAGCTACTTAGAGAACTGAATCGCGTATTTTCATTTAGCACTCCAGCATGTTCTTGGAACAAAGTGAACCAGCAAATGATTTTGCCCTTTCATGAATAAAAGAAGCCTTAATGAAAAAACATTTCATTATAATAGTACTTATGATAAAGAATTTTCCCTAACATATAAAATATCAACGATTTTAACCTGAAGAACAAAAGCTGTTTTTTGTTTGCTGTACTGAACAGGGAACCACTAAAACCAGAACTTTCTAATCTTCCTAAATATTTTCTTACTAGTTATTACATTGCTATAATTGAAATATTGAGAACAAATATATATTAAAAATCACCTCTTTTTTAGATTAATAGTTAATGGTTCTTGTAAGTACAAAATGCATAAAATCTGTTTTATAATGCAATATTTTAGCCTCTGATTTTTGCTTAACCTAGATGTCTACAAAATAAAAATAGAGACCGGAGACAACCTAACTGAGAAGAAGTCAACACAGCGTGTTTTTGAAATGATCCATTGTTGAATAGCCTAGATATTTGAACCATATAACCCTGATTCATTTCAGTTTACTTAAAGTTATTTGAAAGCTGAGATACTCTCTAATAAGTTAAGATCTTCAAAAATATACAAAGATTGTGTGTCAAATATTGAATGTGATTAAAGGTAATCTCTGCTCATAGAATATATTGCTATTCAGTAGCTTTTAGGAGTGTTTCATAGTCTGACAGAACTTATTTTGATTTTAATCATAATGAAGTGGATATACAGGTATAATAAAGACAGTGACTGCTCAAAGGGTTTCATGTATCCTTTGGTTCATCTCCAATGCAACATTCCATATCTACTGTGTGCACTCCATCCATCATCATACCTACAGATGAACATGTTCAGTTGCCCAGTTGGTCCTGTGTGTAGGGCTGCTCCCGCATAGACTGGAGGTTAATGACAGAGGAAGGGCCATATAGGAACCCACATTCCCTGCTGCCTCTATCAGATCAGGCTCTTTCCATAGGTAGATGGCAATTATGATGAACATTTATTTTTCTGGACATTTATAAAAGTGTGGTAAGGTTCTGTATTCATGGTGAAATTTAATTGCAACCTCTAATGAATTATGGCTTCTGATAAAATACTCTAGTTTCTTTTCTGTAAGTTAGAGCCAAAAGTTTCTTTGTAGTATATTTAAGAAAATTTCATATCAAGTAGGGCTTAAGCAAAGGATTATAAGAAAGGGGATTTCATATTGTTACATTCTTTCTTGATATACAAGAAGGGGCACAATTAAACTATTGGGCTTAAGACAAATGGTCAGTTGTACTCTGCTCCATTATGATGGGAAAATCATCATGTGGTTGAAACTGGGATTTCTGCCCGTTTTTGTGCTTTACACTGAAATGAATGCTAACCATAATTATAAGGATAAATGCTATATGAATTCACTATAAAAATCTGTGTGAATATTTTAAGTGTCATCTGAAATAATAAATACTTAAATATACTACTGATATATTATCACTACTCATTAATTTTAAAAAGAATTTGACATTTTAATTCTAATGCATGCAGCAAATACTTTCAGTTTATTTTCCTAAACTTCATAGCAGCACTTTGAAAGTGTTTGCCAATTATTTGACATATATTGTGAGACCAACCAATACAAAATATTTATCTGACTATTGATGAGCTGTTGTTGTCTTTTTTATTTCTTATCACAGAAAATGGTGGAAATAAACTTGAAGGACAGTATATTGATCTTTTAAAAAATAAAATTGTATTCATAGAGACACATGCCTTTGGTAGAGGAATGGACTGAGTTGGATAGATTTAATTTTTTTTTACTTAATTTTTTTAAGAAGAATTAGAAATCTGTTTTATTTGTATTTTAGTTTTCTTTTATATTATTATCATTGCGGATGCTACGCCTGCTGTCCTCAGATGCCCTCTGCCATCATCTGCAGGCAACCAGGAGCTCTCTTCAGCCTGTTTAGTGTCAGTGGCCAAAACTTTTCTCAGTTTTGTTTGACTGAAAATGTTTTTATTTGATCTCACTTTTAAGGCTATTTCTATTGTTTGGAGTATTTTAGATTAGAAGTTTTTTTCTTTCAGTACTTTATGCTCCTCAGTTGACTTTTAGCTTCTATCATTTCTGCTGAAGTGCCAACCATCAGTCTGATTATGGCTCCTTTGAGGGCAATATATTCTTTATTTTTGGTTGCTTTTATGCTTTCTTTTAGTCCTTTGTTTTCATTAGTTTTACGATTATGTACCGAACTGAGCTTTTTAGATTTCTATTGCTTGGTATTTGAAACACTTTTTAAATATGACTTGATATCTTTCATCAGTTTTGGAAAATTCTTGTTCATTAACCTTCAGAGGTAGTTTCGCACATACCTTTTCCCCTTTAATGCCTCCAATTATTCATATTTTTTTCCTTTTACTCTGTGCCATATTTCTAGTATTCTTTTATTATTCTTTTAATGTATTTCCATGCATATTTGCCTATTTTGAATAGTTTTATCTATCCTCTGGCAGGCAGATAAGATAGGAGTAAACATCTTAAACCAATCAGAACCTGAGCAAATAAGAGGTTAATTTCAACCTTTGCAAGCCCATGAACCCCTGGTTGACCCCCAGGATATGTTATAGGACCCCAGGGTCTGAGCACCTTGGCTATGTAGTAAGACCACTCCTTCTTTAAGGTTCCAGGATAATGAATTTTATCTCTGCAGTTTTGCAAGATTGATGAATACTCTGCCCTAAATTTCAGCAGCTTTCTTAATTATTTTCCTGCAAAGCTTAAGATTTTAACAAATGCTTTGAGAAAAGAGCTGCTGAGTGTAAGACATACTTCCATCTGTCTCTCTTCTTACATGAGACCCTTGTATTTGCCTTGGCAAATGCATTGAGAGGAAATGTGGTTTGTAGAAGGTCAAGTCATCTCTCAGTGGTTTCTCTCCAACTAAGATACTGACTCTTCAAGTACTTGTTAGCTTTGCAACTCTTTTTTAAGTTGATTTTTTAAAAATTTATTTCATATTGAAGTACAGTTGATTTACAATGTTGTCTTAGTTTCAGGTGTACAGCAGAGTGATTCAGCTATACATATGTGAATATCCATTCTTTTTCAGATTCCTTTCCCATAAGTTATTAGAGTATGGAGTAGAGTTCCCTGTGCTATACAGTAGGTCCTTGTTGACTATTTTATATATAGCAGTGTATATATGTTAATCTGAGCCTCCTAATTTATCCCTGCCCTACCTTTCCCCTGTGGTAACCATGTTTGTTTTCTAAGTCTATGAGTCTGTTTCTGTTTTGTATCATTTTTTTAGATCCCACTTATAAGTGATATATGCTATTTGTCTTTGTCTGACTTAACTTCACTTAGTATGATAACTGCAGCTTTTCTTTAGATAGAGATTTATTTGCTGTTTGTTCATATTTACCCAGCTTTTCTAAATGTTATCAAAAGAAATATTAGGCCACTACATGCCATTCTATCATAGTCAGAAACACAAGTACTTCTTTTACATTTTGAATTTAGTGCCAAAAAATTTAGTCAAAGTGTTTAAAAGAAAGAAATTATACATATATGGTATAGTATAGACACATAATTATACCCACAGAGAGAGAAATGTAGCAACTGCAACATAGTTTCAGAATTTTTAGTCTGATTTTTCTTATTAGCTCAGAAATAACATTATTCTTACAAAATTACCAAGTCTTTGACTTTAGAACAATTATTTTAAACAACCAATTTAAAGCTATTTTGTATAAAATAATAAATTCCAAGTAAAACCTTATTAATGTGACTCAAATCAATTGTAATGAAGTTTCAACTAATGGCTCTTTCTTACTGAATCACAAACACACTATTAAATGAACAAGAAGTAGAGCAATGCAATGCAGTAGCAATTTGACCTCTTTGTCACTGAGGTGAGATTTTTCCAGGCCTGTGGTTTTCTGAGTAATCTTCATTTCTCCTATTCAAAGTCCATTATATAAAGAAGGGAAAGTGTCATGCTCACTGCTGTTTGTGTTACAGTTATAACTGTTACGGCTGAAATTGCCTAAAGCCTGATAAATTTCCTTAAAGGTGTTCTGTGGATGTACCCAACACGATAGTACACCTTTTCCTTTAACTTGAGGCATCAGCCAAACCTGCCTATGAGATATTGTCTTTAAATTCTTCATCATTATCACTTCAGCATTTGATTATCATATCTGCTAGTTGTGTTCATATGATCCAAATCAGTCTTTGTTTACCTGAAGATATGCATTGTCTTTTTCAAAAAAATATATATTGTGGTTTTCTTTTGTACAAAATGGATTCAGGAGTAGATGGGGAGGATGCTGTCTTCCCAGGGCAGAAAGTCTAGATCCATCACTGGACCCAGCACAGCATGGCCTCAGTTCCACCCTGATGAGTGAGTTAGGTTGTCAGCACTGAACCTTCTGGGGCTGCAGAATTTTACATTTTCCCCACAGCCCCTTACAGGTTAATAACTGGCTTTAAGTATGATGAAGCCTAAGTGGAAAGGTTCTGGGTAAAAGATCAGTTACGTTTGCCCAGAAGAGAATGAGGAGTTCGATTAAATTCTATGCTCAGTGCTGGTTGGTCCTGACCCAGAAATGAGATGCATATTTGTCTTTTGAGATGACAGTCCTAACCTGTCCCTCAGCCCACAGTGTGCCGCCCTGGTTGTGACCATGGTCCTGAAGACTACATCTATATCCATGGAAAACAGTTCATCACATGGTCAACAACACATGCACCATCTCGGAGCTTCAGGTGTGAAAGTGAAAGTGTTAGTCACTCAGTTGTATCCAATGCTTTGCAACCCTGTGGACTGTAGCCCACCAAGCTTCTCTAGCCATGGAGTTCTCCAAGCAAGAGTACTGGAGTGGTAGCCATTCCCTTCTCCAAGGGATCTTCCTGACCCAGGGGTTGAACCCTGGGGTCTCCTGCATTGCAAGCAGATGCGTTACCATCTGAGCCTCCAAGGAAGCCTTCAGGAGCACCTACCATAAAGCCAGACTTTCGTTCCAGGGGAACAGCATGGCCACCAAGCCCAGGATTCATCCTCGTTGTGGGTATCAATAGCTTGTTCCTTTAAATTCCTTAGTAGTGTTCCTTGATGTGGATGACCATCTTTCATTAACAGTTGGGAGAACACCGTGGACAAGCTGGAGGGCAGCTGAGCTCACTTGCCCACAAGGCTACCTTCCTATCCAAGACCTAAGCCTCTGTAGCTACACACCCAGTCTTCTCACCAGGAAGCCCATAGAGTTCATCTAACTGTAGGAATCAAGGCTCATGCAATGGGGCTGTGATGGAACCTCAGTCCCTCTTCTGATATATCTAGAGGGAGGTAGCCAGGCTCTTTCCCTGTAATTGTAGGGTGCCATTGGGAGCACTTTGGGGTTATAACCTTTACCCAAGACAGTCCTTGAGGAAAGAGTATATGTTCAGGGTCTTTCAAACCTGACCTAGAAGGCTATTTCATTTCTTTTCCAAAGACCTAAAAAAACAAATAATAGTTTCCACACCCCATTTGGATTTGCGAGAAAGCCATCATGCCACTTTTCTCTTATTAGTACTAATGACCAAGAGCGTCTTATCATGGACCCAAAGGCTTTCTTGGATGACTTCAATAAACATTCAGTTGTCTCATAACTGGATCTGCATTTACCTAGATAATGGGATGTGAGTGGGATGTAAAATTGGAGGGATCTGTCCATCAGTTGGCACAGTGGTAAGGAGTCTGCCTGTGAATGCAGAAGATGAAAGAGACATAGGTTCAATCCCTGGGTCAGGAAGTGCCTCTGGAGGAGGAAATGGCAACCCATTCCAGTGTTCTTGCCTGGAAAATTCCATGGACAGAGGAGTTTCAGGGGCTACAGTCCATGGGGTCACAGAACTGGACACAGCTGAGTATGCACACACCGTGTTCTATCTACTTCTGGTCTTCTCAGTGGAGACATCAAGTCCCATCCATTGCTGTATGTCTTGACATACCCGCTAGTAGACCACATGCTCTGACAGACAGGAATGGTGTGGACTAAGGAAGAGCTCAGGAACCTGAATATCTTTCCCCTCCATATAATCCTGTGTCCTCTGCCCTCCTTGTCTGCTGTCTCTCTCTGCCTGATGCTCCACACATGCTGTCCTGGTTGCAGTTTGTATATTAAAGTCTTTTCTACTGAAGTTTTCTGATGATCAAAAAATTTATACTGTACATTTTTTTTTTTTTACCAACATCAATTTTGAGACACAATTCTGTAACTGCAAAATTGAAAAACTTTCAAGACTGAAATCCTCTTTGAGCCATTAAGTCATTCAGACTTTAACCATATTGAGTTCCATTTTCTTGAGTGTTTTGTGAAAAGTCACATCTAATGCAATTTTTCTTGAAATCTAGTCTCTTGCTTTGTGGTATCGCATTGGAACCTAAAGTCACACGTAGTTCTCCAAATACACAATTATCATACTAAATAACTAGCTGGCTTTTCATAAATTTGGGGACCAGCTAAGAGTATGGGAAGTTTATGGTGCTCTGATAGTGGCTAGAATGGTTTTCCAATTCTTTTATTCTGAAAATAGCAATAAAGGTAACATGAGTTCACATTTAATGAGCGATTGTATGGCAGGCCGTAGGCTGTTTGGTTTGCCTACATTGTCTTGTTAGCCTTAGGACAACCATCATCACCCCCCATTTCACAGATAAGGAAAATAAAGGCTTAGGTTGATTAAATAGCTTTCCCAGGTCACATAGTTATTATGTGGTAGTGCCCTGAATTAAACCCAAATCTGAAGATAATGCAAGCTTGGAATCTGAAACATTTTCTCAGTGTACCCACATGAATTACTGAGCAGTTGCTAGTTTTCTTATTTTATTAGTCCTAGGATGTATGACATCATGTATCCAAGCCTTTTCACATTTTATTTGTTGTTGCTGTTGTTTACTCACTAAGTCATGTCAGACTTTTTTGCAATCCTGTGGATTGGAGGAGCCTGCTAGGCTCCTCTGTCCATTGGATTTTCCAGGCAAGAACACTGGAATGGGTTGCCATTTCCTTCTCCAGGGGATCTTCCCGACCCAGGGGTAGAACCTGCGCCTCCTGTTTTGGCAGGCAGATTCTTTACCACTGAGCCACTTGCTAAAGTGTTAAATTTTTAGGCACTGGATTTAAATCCAATTGTACAGTTCAGTTCAGTTCAGTTCAGTCGCTCAGTCGTGTCCGACTCTTTGCGACCCCATGAATCGCAGCACGCCAGGCCTCCCTGTTCATCACCATCTCTCGGAGTTCACCCAGACTCACATCCATCGAGTCCGTGATGCCATCCAGCCATCTCATCCTTGGTCGTCCCCTTTGTGAAAACACTGTCCTTATTCCTTCTTTTTTAGTTCTTATCTGTATTTATCATTGTCAATTTCAGGAAAACTCACCCAATCTTTATCTTTCTTTGCCTTTTCAAGTCTATTTTAAACAAGACTGTTCCAAGGTCTGCCTCTTGATTTATATTTTGTGTGTGTCTGTGTGGTTTTTAATAGAAACCATCTCTAACCACAAGAAATCATTCCTTTGTTTTCCGTCGCTGTGTTTTTGTCATTTTGAGAATGTAAGAGAACTGAAATGATAGAGTATTTGATCTTTGGATCATCTTTGTCTTCTTTCACTCAGTATCAATGCTGTTGAGATTGATCCACAGTATTTCGTGTTTCAATAGTTTGTTCCTTATTTATTGATGAGTAGTATCCCATAGTGTGGATGAACCACATGCTGCTTAACGTCTGGGTTATTTTCAGGTTGTTACCATCACCAACAGTACCGTTATAAACATTTGTGTACCAATTTTTGCATGAACATAAGTCTTCATTTATCTGGGATACATGCCCAGAGTGTAATTGTTGAGTCATATGCTAGTTGCACATTTATTTATTTTTAGTTTTTAAGAAACTGCTACAACTACCTTTCTGCGTGACTGTAGCGCTTTATAGCCTTAGCAAAAATATACGAATGATTGGGTTCTCTACATCCTTATCATAAAAGGATGTTGGAACATAGAATAAGGTAACATCTGTACCTTCACACCATTATCATTTTTTATTCTAAGATTCAGCCATTCTTCTAGTAGTGATATCTCATTGTGGCATTCATTTGCATTTCTCCAGTGGCTAATGATGTCAGGCATTATTTTATGTGCTTATTTGCATCTATATGTCATCTTCCAGGGCCTATCTCCTTATGTATTTGGCACATTATCTAATGTGCTTTTGTTCTTGTTTTCAGTGTTGAGATTTGACTCATTGGAAAAGACTTTGATGCTGGGAGGGACTGGGGGCAAGAGGAGAAGGGGACGACCTAGGATGAGATGGCTGGATGGCATCACTGACTTGATGGACGTGAATCTGAGTGACCTCCGGGAGTTGGTGATGGACAGGAAGGCCTGGCGTGCTGCGATTCATGGGGTCGCAAAGAGTCGGACATGACTGATCGACTGAACTGAACTAAACTAAGTATTTTTATACTAGTCATTTATCTAATGTGGTTTGCAAGTATTTTTTTCATGTCTATGGCTTGTCATTTCATCTTTTAAATCATTCGCAGGGTGAAAGTTTTAATTTTGATGAAATCCAATATATCTTTTTTTTTTCTTTTATAGCACCTTTTTAAAAAGGAAAAAGATAAAGCAAAGAGAAAACAAGGGATTTACTCAAATCCCCACAGCAAAGAAACCCAGCTTATTGACTTCTTCTCTTGCTTCTAGTTATAGCTTCACAAGCCTAATGGGCTACAGCCCATGGGGTTGCGAAGAGTCGGACATGACTGAGTGACTAACGTATACGACATGCATACATATAGTCATACTGTTTCCATCAGTCTGGGCCATTCTTATTTCTGTTGACATACAGGTATACCATAAATTTCTTCTTGTGTATTTTTGATTAAATGCATGAATACTTATGACCTTCTATAAATCATCTGTTCTTATATACAGTTAATCACAATTTGAACTATTTTTCATTTTATTTTTCATCATTCCAAATAATGAAGGGCAGGGAAGCCAGGCATGCTGCAGTCCATGGGGTCACAAAGAGTTGGACATGACTGAGCGACTGAGCAACAACAAAACGTACTTACACTGCGTCATCTCTAGCCACGGATAAAACATTTATTGCCTTTATGGTGATTACAGTTAGGTGGGTCTGTCTTGAATTCCAGATTCAAGATGAGTTAATTACTTGAGAAGCAAAAAAAAAAAAATCCATTAAGAATGACTCTGGATTTGCAGAGGAGAAGATAGATCCCCAAGCCAATACTCAAATGATATATGTATTCATATAGTTATTATAGTGAACATGAATCTTAATGGTTTTTCAACTGTAGAATCAAACTTTAGACAAAAGATGGAGGGCCAACTTTAGAGACAGACCCTACTAGAAATGTTATAAAGTTGAAAATATATAAGTAAATTAATAGCTCACAGAAGTCAGGAGGCGAAATTTAAAATGAGGACAGAACATGAAATATAAATTTATGAATATTATTATTTATTAATGGTATTTAAATTTATGACTATTATCAAATATAGATGTATTCAGTTCAGTTCAGTCGCTCAGTCGTGTCCGACTCTTCGCGACCCCATGAATCGCAGCACGCCAGGCCTCCCTGTTCATCACCATCTCTCGGAGTTCACTCAGACTCACTTTTCATATGATTCAACCTGGTGCTAGTGGTAAAGAACCCACCTACCAATGCAGGGAAGATCCCCTGGAGGAGGGCATGGCATCCCACTCCAGTATTCTTGCCTGAAGAATCCCATTGACAGAGGAACCTGGTGGGTTACGGACCATAGGGTCTCATAGGATCGGACATGACTGAAGTGACTTAGTACACATGCAATACTAAAATAACAGTCATCATTAGGTGGAACATACAGAAGATTGAGAAGAGATAGTATACGAGAAGGAGGTCCTTATCATTCATAGCAGGACACCAATAGAAAAGTGTCTAAAGGATCATATTAAAATATTTTTTTACAAAGTTAATCTTTGTAATTATTAACTTTCAGACACCAATCACATTCATATTGAACCTGTCTTCACATTTTTTTGGCTTTGTTGATGTGTAATTGACTAATAAATTGTAAGATATTTAAAATGGACATTGTAGTGATTTGATACAGGTCTGCATGATGAAAGGATTCCTCCCACCTAGTAAAAAATCCACCATCTTGCATCTTTATCTTTTTTTTTATGAGAACATTTAACTTCTTCTCTTTTAGCAAATTTCAACTATAAAATACAGTTTTTTCAACTATAGTCACCATGTTATACATTAGATCTTCAGCTCTTATTCATCTCATAGTTGAAGGTTTGTACCCTTTTAGCAACCTTAGTTTCCCTAAATCTGCATCACGGCTCTTATGAACCACTTTTCTACTCTCTGTTTCTATGAGTTTGATTATTTTTTTAGATTCTATATGTAAGTTAGACCATACAGCATTTGTTTTTCTGGTCTGACTTATTTCACTTGGTCTAATGTCCTCAGGGCTCAATCATGTTGTTACAAATGGTAGAATTTCCTTCTTTCTCATGGTTGAATAATATTCGTGTGTGTGAATAAGTGTGTGTGTGTGTGTGTGTGTGTGTTGAGTTAGCCAGAAAGTATGTTCTGATTTTTCTGTAACATCCTATGGAAAAACCGAAAAGAAATTTTTCACCAACCAGTACATCACATCTTCTTTATCCATTCATCCATTGATGTATATTTGGGCTGTTTCCCTGTCTTTGCTATTGTGAATAATGCTGCAATAAACATGGGAGTGTGGCTATCTCTTTGATATCCTCTTTTCATATTCTTTGATTATATACTCAAAAGCAGGAATTCTGGATCATATGGTAGTTCCATTTTAAATTTTTTAGGAAACACACAAGTGTAAACACTTCTTTTGTCTTCTTTTAATAATATTTATATTAAAGATTTCTAATTTTTAATAATACTTTTCATTTGCAGCATTGCCTTTCTAAGACTGATTGCCAGAAATGGCTGGGAATATTTTTTCCTATAGTGACAAATACCTGACAACAGTAACAATTAAAAGGCAGAATTAAATAATTGATGTGGCTTCTTCTGGAATCAACCTTGCTTTTGTTTGATTTGATTTATCTTCCCGGCATTTTCACTGACATAACCTGTCCATAAAATTGTAGTGTAAAACAAAAACATCAAAAACACCAGAAAATGCATATTACTTTCTGCTGGTAAAAATTCTGCTTTAGGTAAAATTCATGTCTGAAAATTAATTATTGATGAACTGACTAATAAAAAGATTCATATCTCAGACTTAAATCAGATTGTTTTTACAGTAAATTACCCAAGGCAGATGGCATTTTCTAATTGATGGGATGTTATAGTTAAAAGCATTTGAGAAAGATATTAACATGATGACACACTACTTTCACACGGTGTGCCATTTAAATTTTGCTAAACCACCCCAGTCATTTGGAAGGAAGTGATTGAAGCCTCAGATCTGAGGTTATTTAGACCCCGGTTTAAGTCCTGACCTTCACATCCACTGACTCAATAACCTTGTACAAATTACTTAATATTTCTAATCTTCAGGCTTCTCATCTGTAAACTGAGGATAAGAGTATCTAGCTAAAAGTGCAGTTGGTAAGGTATATAAAACAAATATGTCACAGGGCCAGGAGCATAATATTCTTTCATTAAGTGGTGGGATCACAGCTAATAATTTATTACTGAAGGTTCAATATGGAAATTGAATCAAAGCTTGCAGGTTGTTTCTAAGTGAAATGACTGTAACTTTTTTCATTGAAATCGTGTTCTCTATCACTAATGGAGGCGCCCTGGGTATACCCACATTATAAAATAGATAATGCCCTTGACCCTAAAGATATTGTTTAAGTTTTAAAGAGAGAGAGTGATATGATTAAAGATTAGTTTTAGAGGTGAAGAACTAATGGCTTCTGCTATACTCCTTCCCATCATTTTGTAGTAGAATGAGGACCCCTCTGAGGGGGAAAGTGGAAGAAAAGAGCCCATGATAGCTCCAGATGGGAGGAGGCAGAGCTATTGTGTACCAAGGCAACTTTGACAAGATAACAGCCATTAGAAAATGTGTTTCATGACGATCAACATTCGCACGTATTTTTTGTTTTGCTTTGTTTTTATTCTAGCAGCAATAGAGAGAGGACATACAAGACAAAAAAAAAAAAAAAGAGAGAGAGAGGAGAGAGTAGGATTTATCCAGAATTCATCCAGATATGGTGGAGAAATAAGGGTGTAGGCTCAGTCACTTGGTACTTATCTAAAGATTCTATGATAGGAACTGTGTCAAGGAGAGAGTTCCAAAGCAAAAACCTTAACACAGGAAATATGATAAGAACACATTCCTACCTATCTTAGAATTTCATTACAAACTGATGAGGAAAATAATCCTTTTCAGTGTGACATTATTTAGGGATAGGGTTTGTAGGAAAGGAGTTCCTCAAAACGGCTTGATCTTTTTGACCCACTATCAGTAACATAATTCATCTTCAAAGGCAAACTCAATGAGCAAAGTTTTGATTTTTCTAAGTAGCAGCTTTCTTTAAATGACAACTTATAAAACAGTTAAAACCAATTAAGAGCAAGTCTGATTTAAAGTATTAAAAAATAGCATATCATTTAGCTTTAAAAACTTTAAAACAACACAGAAACAAAAACAAAGAACACTCTAGAATAATTATTATTTTGAGAGTCTTACTGCTTGTTGTTGTTAAGGCAATGTTAGTGTCTGACTATTTGTGACCTCATGGACTGTAGCACTCCAGGCTTCCCTGTTCTCCACTATCTCCCTGAGTTTGCTCAAACTCATGTGCATTGAGTCGGTGATACCATCCAACCATCTCATCCTCTGTGGTTCCCCTTCTCCTCCTGCCTTCAATCTTTCCCAGCATCAGGGCCTTTTCCAGTGAGTCGGTTCTTCGCATCAGGTGGCTGAAGTACTGAAGCTTCAGCTTCAGCATCAGTCCTTCCAGTGAATATTCAGGGCTGATTTCCTTTAGGATTGACTGGTTTGACCTGGCCATTTCAGGTTGTGTTCTCAGACTCAGAAATGGAGGTGAGAACCTGCTGTGTATTTATTACAGACTGGAAGAGAAAGTTAGGAAGCAGGATTGGCAAGAGCATCAAGTTGAGTTCTGGTGCAAACCCCAGGGTAACCTTGGCTGATCCCATAGGATGCTCAGAGCTTAGCCTGACTCCAGATTTACCTGACCCGGGATGCAGTGACTGGATTTTCTACGCCTGCATCAATTAATCATTTGCTGTGTCACCACCCCAACAGCTGTGACCTTGGGTGAGGTGAAGGGACTGGCAGCCGAAAGCTGTCTCCTGTCCACATGGGCAGCAACTGATGCAATCAAGCATTAACTGAAGAGGGATCTGCGTGACATATTACAGTACCACCAAAAAGTTTTCTCCAAATTCTTAGCTACAATTATAAAAAATTCTCTCAGTTCAGTTTAGTCACTCAGTCGTGTTCAACTCTTTGTGACCCCATGGACTGCAGCATGCCAGGCTTCCCTATCCATCACCAACTCCTGGAGCTCACTCAAACTCATGTCCATTGAATCAGTGATGCCATCCAACCATCTCACCCTCTGTTGTCCCCTTCTCCTGCTTTCAATCTTTCCCAGCATCAAGGTCTTTTCAAATGAGTCAGTTCTTCCATTAAGGTGGCCAAAGTGTTGGAGTTTCAGCTTCAGCATCAGTTCTTCCAATGAATATTCAGGACTGATTTCCTTTAGGATGTACTGGTTGGATCTCCTTGCAGTCCAAGGGACTCTCAAGAGTCTTCTCCAACACCACAATTCAAAAGCATCAATTCTTCAGCTCTCAGCTTTCTTTATAGTCCAACTCTCACATCCATACATGACTACTGGAAAAACCATAGCTTTGACTAGACCAACCTTTGTTGGCAAAGTAATGTCTCTGCTTTTTAATATGCTGTCTAGGTTGGTCAAAACTTTCCTTCCAAGGAGCAAGCGTCTTTTAATTTCATGGCTGCAGTCAACATGCAGTGATTTTTGGAGCCCAAGAAAATAAAGTCTCTCAACTGTTTCCCTTGTTTCCCCGTCTGTTTGCCATGAAGTGATGGGACTGGATGCCGTGATCTTAGTTTTCTGAACGTTGAGCTTTAAGCCAACTTTTTCACTCTCCTCTTTCACTTTCATCAAGAGGATCTTTAGTTCTTCACTTTTAGAGTTGTATAATTGTTAATATGGGGCATCCCTCTTTTTTCTGTTAGCCTTTGTATCATCGCTTCCTCTCCTAAGGACTCAAAAATGTAATTTTCTGAGGACTGCCAACATTTTCATTTCCCTTTCAATTTCACTAAAGACCTTTTAAAGGGTCATGGGCTTTAAGTGTGTCAGTGAACCTTTTAAACATAATGCTGAGATAATAATTGGGAAGCATAGCTTTGAACTCATGGAACATTATTTCCTTCCTAGTTAGATTCATGTCTTCCTTTTTATTCTTAAGAAAGAGAGCAGAATCTTAGCAATATTCTTCTAAATAAGCAGTAGAAGAAAAAGAGATAGATGTGAGAGGAACTAGGCCTTTTAGCACCTGTCAGATTGAAAGCAGCTTGTACTCAGAGAACCAGACACTTTGTGTGACCAAAAGGGTGTCAGACTCTTCTTTTGAAAATAAGTAAAAATCACATTTGTAGATAAACAATTTGCAAGCCAAAATTTATATCACTTCATCAAGGATCTCAAAATATCCTTTCAAAGGACTTTTTAAGCCTTTCATTAATCATGGTCAGCTAGGTGTTTTTTTTTTTTTTTCTCCTTTAAAACAGTTTGTCATTTGTTTCAGAAACAGAATTGACACAAATGAGAGTGGTCATGATTTGACTTGGAAGGATGAAAGAGTTTTCTATTTGTTTACCTTTGGATGTGGCATCGCAGTGGACATCCGCTGGGTTGGAGATGGTGGCTTGGTCGTTGAATCATGTCTGATGCTTTATGACCCCATGGACTGTAGCCCGGCAGGCTTCTCTGTCCATGGGATTCTCCAGACAAGAATACTGGAGCGGGTAGCCTTGTTATTCTCCAGGGTATCTTTCTGACCCCCTTCAGTTCAGTTCAGTTCAGTTCATTTCAGTTCAGTTCAGTCACTCAGTTGTGTCTGACTCTTTGCAACCCCATGAATCACAGCACACCAGGCCTCCCTGTTCATCACCATCTCTCAGAGTTCACTCAGACTCACATCCATTGAGTCAGTGATGCCATCCAGCCATCTCATCCTCTGTCGTCCCCTTCTCCTCCTGCCCCCAATCCCTCCCAGCATCAGTGTCTTTGCCAATGAGTCAACTCTTCGCATGAGGTGGCCAAAGTACTGGAGTTTCAGCTTTAGCAGCATTCCTTCCAAAGAAATCCCAGGACTGATCTCCTTTAGAATGGACTGGTTGGATCTCCTTGCAGTCCAAGGGACTCTCAAGAGTCTTCTCCAACACCACAGTTCAAAAGCATCAATTCTTCGGTGCTCAGCCTTCTTCACAGTCCAACTCTCACATCCATACATGACCACTGGAAAAACCATAACCTTAACAGGGTTAGTATAAATTAACTTAATCCCTTTGTACTTTATAGTAGGTCCAGAACAGAGTCTTTTCCATGATATGGGTGTGACAAGAGAGAGGAACACAGGTGTCTTCAAGTAGTTTGCAATGTTTCACTTTGTTTCATATTGTTCATTTGTTTTTTCTTGAGAAAAATACTAGAATTTATAACTACTGCTCAGGTGTATTAGATGGACTTCTTGATTTTCACCTAATTATAGCAGCGATACTGCTATCATCATCCTCATCATAATTATTATGTTGCTGACAGAGGCTGAAAAGTGACTGTGATACTGTTAAGCACCCATATTTTAGGGAACTGTTTGCTTTTGATTGGTCTCCAATCTAAATGCTCAAGTGGAGTGTGTCATAAGAATCAGTAGCTCTTCTGTGCATATGGAGATCATAATGAGCTTTGGTGGCAATCAGGAAGGAAGAGTTTGAGATCTGGGAAGTATTATTGTTGCAATTTGACAAATTCTATATATACAGTGGACCGGGGTGGGGGGAGGAGCGAGAGGGGGTGTTTAACTCAGTCTGAAATTTTCATCAAATATGAAGAAAGGGCAGGGGAAGAAGTTGGCATATGTAATAATTGCATTTTTTTCTTAAGGCATCTGTATATATAAGATGCCCCAGAAATCATTTATTCTATAAACTGGTGGCAGTAATTTTCTGCAGTTTGTTTCATAGACGTTACTAAGGTCAGAGTTTTTTTTAAACTAATTTCTTTTTCATTGAAGGATAATTGCTTTACAGAATTTTGCTGTTTTCTGTCAAACCTCAACATGAATCATTCATAGGTATACATATATCTCCTCCATTTTGAGATGTATGGAAAGAGTAACATGGAAACTTACATTACCATATGTAAAATAGATGGCCGATGGGAATTTGCTGTATGGCTCAGGAAACTCAAACAGGGGCTCTGTATCAACCTAGAGGGGTGGAATGGGAGGGAGCTTCAAAAGGTTAGAGTTTTGATTAGACAGTTCTCTGGGAACAAGATTTAAAATTTCAGCACATCTGGTGCTCCAGGTCAGGAGACAGTCACAGGGTGCAGTGCAAAGCTCAGGGGGCCAAGCAACCAAAGCCTCTGGAGTGAGAACGGAAGAGACAGGGGTTTACATTTAGATGCAATGGTGGTAGGAGGACATACTCTCCTTCCCACCTCCTGCATCTATCAAATAACACAGGGAAGAGCAAGAACCATACAGTAACATTTTCATAGGTAAATACACTGACTTCGGAACTTAGTAGAGCAAAGGAAGAACTGTTCAGATACATGGATGTTATTGCAGTTGTCCAGGGTATTCATTCATTCATTCTTCATCGCTTGTACTGAATTCCCAGTATATATGGTTACAGCTGTCTATATGATCTGCTGCTGGTGCTGCTTAGGCACTCAGTCGTGTCCAACTCTCTGCGACCCCACAGTCTGTAGCCCACCAGGCTCCCCTGCCCGTGGAACTTTCCAGGCAAGAATACTGGAGTGGGGTGCCATTTCCTACTCCAGGGGATCTTCCTAACCCAGGGATCGAATGCGTGTCTCTTATGTCTCCTACATCGGCAGGCAGATTCTTCACTACTAGCACCACTGTTTATCGATAAAGGTTTGATGAGGTACCAATAGGTACCTGGGAAATGATAATATAAAGTAGGGAAATCCGCTAGACCATTCAGGTATGAGCTAAATCAAATCCCTTATGATTATACAGTGGAAGTGTAATAGATTTAAGGGCCTAGATCTGATAGATAGGGTGCCTGATGAACTATGGAATGAGGTTCGTGATATTGTACAGGAGACAGGGATCAAGACCATCCCCATGGAAAAGAAAGGCAAAAAAGCAAAATGGTTTTCTGGGGAGGCCTTACAAATAGCTGTGAAAAGAAGAGACACAAAAAGCAAAGGAGAAAAGGAAAGATATAACCATCTGAAAGCAGAGTTCCAGAGAATAGCAAGAAGAGATAAGGAAGCCTTCTTCAGCGATCAATGCAAAGAAATAGAGGAAAAGAACAGAAAGGGAAAGACTAGAGATCTCTTCAAGAAAATTAGAGATACCAAGGAAACATTTCATGCAAAGACAGGCTCGATAAAGGACAGAAATGGTATGGACCTAACAGAAGCAGAAGATATTAAGAAGAGGTGGCAAGAATACACAGAAGAACTGTACAAAAACGATCTTCACGACCCAGATAATCATGATGGTGTGATCACTCATCTAGAGCCAGACATCCTGGAATGTGAAGTCAAGTGGGCCTTAGAAAGCATCACTATGAACAAAGCTAGTGGAGGTGATGGAATTCCAGTTGAGCTGTTTCAAATCCTGAAAGATGATGCTGTGAAAGTGCTGCACTCGATATGCCAGCAAATTTTGAAATCTCAGCAGTGGCCACAGTGGCCTTAGAAAGCATCATTATGAACAAAGCTAGTGGAGGTGATGGAATTCCAGTTGAGCTGTTTCAAATCCTGAAAGATGATGCTGTGAAATTGTTGCACTCAATATGCCAGCAAATTTGGAAAACTCAGCAGTGGCCACAGGACTGGAAAAGGTCAGTTTTCATTCCAATCCCAAAGAAAGGCAATTCCAAAGAATGCTCAAACTACCACACAATTGCATTCATCTCACATGCTAGTAAAGTAATGCTCAAAATTCTCCAAGCCAGACTTCAGCAATACAGGAATCGTGAACTCCCAGATGTTCAAGCTGGTTTTAGCAAAGGCAGAGGAACCAGAGCTCAAATTGCCAACATCTGCTGGATCATCGAAAAGGCAAGAGAGTTCGAGAAAAACATCTATTTCTGCTTTCTTGACTATGCCATAGCCTTTGACTGTGTGGATCACAATAAACTGTGGAAAATTCTGAAAGAGATGGGAATACCAGAACACCTGACCTGCCTCTTGAGAAATCTGTATGCAGGTCAGGAAGCAATAGTTACAACTGGACATGGAACAACAGACTGGTTTCAAATAGGAAAAGGAGTGCATCAAGTCTGTATATTGTCACCCTACTTACTTAACTTCTATGCAGAGTACATCATGAGAAACGCTGGGCTGGATGAAGTACAAGTTGGAATCAAGATGAAATATCCATAACCTGAGACATGTAGATGACAGCACCCTTATGGCAGAAAGTGAAGAGGAACAAAAAAGCCTCTTGATGAAAATGAAAGTGGAGAGTGAAAACGTTGGCCTAAAACTCAACATTCAGAAAATGAAGATCATGGCATCTGGTCCCATCACTTCATGGCAAATAGATGGAGAAACAGTGGAAACAGTGTCAGGCTATTTTTGGGGGGACTCCAAAATCACTGCAGATGATGGCTGCAGCCATGAAATTAAAAGACACTTACTCCTTGGAAGAAAAGTTATGACCAACCTAGATAGCATATTCAAAAGCAGAGACATTACTTTGCCAACAAAGGTCCATCTAATCAAGGCTATGGTTTTTCCAGTGGTCATGTATGGATGTGAGAGTTGGACTGTGAAGAAAGCTGAGCACCAAAGAATTGATGCTTTTGAAGTGTGGTGTTGGAGAAGACTCTTGAGAATCCCTTGGACTGCAAGGAGATCCAACCAGTCCATTGTGAAAGAGATCAACCCTGGGATTTCTTTGGAGAGAATGATGCTGAAGCTGAAACTCCAGTACTTTGGCCACCTCATGCGAAGAGTTGACTCATTGGAAAAGACCCTGATGCTGGTAGGGATTGGGGGCAGGAGGAGAAGGGGATGGCAGAGGATGAGATGGCTGGATGGCATCACTGACTCGATGGACGTGAGTCTGTGTGAACTGCGGGAGTTGGTGATGGACAGGGAGGCCTGGCGTGCTGTGATTCATGGGGTCGCAAAGAGTCAGACTTGACTGAGCGACTGAACTGACTGACTGAACTGAATCTTAACAAGCAGGTAAATCCTGGCTTGTGGTGAATTCTGGAGCAGGATTTATCCACTGATGCAGAAAGGAGTGTCATGGAATTTACCAGACAACAACAGAGCCACAGACACAAATGTGTTCTGGGAAAAAAGTATTGAAAGACCAAGCAAGGCAGGAACTGAGTCCTAAAGAAGCAAGATCTTTGATGGGTTACTAACACAGGGACTTGTGCATAAGGAAGCAGTAAGCCCTTTATCATAACAAATTAGAGATGGTCTTTGAGGGGTAAAGAAACGATGTTTGAAGAAATATGTCACATGAAGAAGATTGCATTGCAGTCAAGTATAACATGACTCAAAGTGTGAGCATTGTGCATGCATGCTCAGTTGAGTCTAACTCTTTGTGACCCTATGGACTGTAGCCCACCAGGCTACTCTGCATGGAAGTTTCCAGGCAAGAAAACTAGGTGGATTGCCGTCTCCTTCTCCAGGCGATTTTCCTGAGCCAGGGATTGAACCCATGTCTCTCACAAGTCTTGTGTTACTGGCAGATTCTTTATTGCTGAGCCACCAGGGAAGCCTGCAACAGCTTTTAAAATCCCTTTGTCTAAAGTTAAAATCCATCTTAAGAGAGGAGAGCTGTATATAGGATTAAGTATTCCTTGAGAGAAAAAGGTTGCTGAGGCTTGAGATCAGGCAACACCCTAAGATTCTCAACAGCATTTATAATTGGATCTTAAAATATACTTTATTCTCATAATAACTATAATAATTTTGATATCTGGTTTTTATGATAGTGTTTTAACTCTGTCTTGATGCAACAAGTTAAAGTTTCTTGTTGTGTTGAGCATTTGTTCTTAATATCCATATGTTCAGGAATCCTTTATCCCCCTTCCTTGAAACATTTGGAGATTTTACACAAGAATCCTGGCAAATGTCCACACTGCCCCAAATCCTTTCAAGTACAATTGATATTCCTGTAGAGAACACAATGATTTGGGGGATTTGGGTCTACTTATACTAATTCAGGCTCTGTTAACTCTCTTAATCTCAGTCACTCACTTGCCAACACTGCAACAATTCATGGCATTTTTTTGCTATGTCTTCCATGATCATCTCTGGCACTGGAATTGTCTTAGTGTCTGGTGTATGTAGCTGACATACATGATTTCAAATTTATTTATGCTTTATCAGCAGCCCAGCCTATGGTGGGATAGTAGTAAAGAATGCGCCTGTCAATGTAGGAGATGCAAGAAACGTGGGTTCAATCCCTGGGTCGGGAAAATCCCCTGGAGTAGAAAATGGCAACCCACTTCAGTATTCTTGTCTGGAAAATTCCATGGACAGGAAACTTTGGCAGGCTACAGTCCATGGCCAGGCTCTGTGTCCACAAAGAGTTGGACATGACTGAGCAAGTGAACATACACATGCATACATACCAGTCTTTTGTGCATCCTATTCCCAGTTGTATCTGCTCCATACCTCTTCTCCTTTGCCAAGAAAAACTCAGATTTCTTAAGAAATTGTGAGTTTACAGAGGCAGAATTCAGCATCATTTCTAGCCTGAAAATTTTCTTAGATTTTCACAATCAAAAATACTTTAGTATGCTTCTGGTAACCTTACTGAAAACTGAAGTCTGCAATCCCTGTATCGACAAGTCTGATTTTAAATTACTTCTATAATGTCTCTCTGATGATGAGTTGAACAACTAGGATATAATAAAGAGAAAAAATTCTTATGTGAAGAATATTTCACATATTTTTGCATTGAAATAAACACAACAGGCGTTGATAAGTAGGTAGATTTAACTGAAGCTTTCCTAAAAGTGTAGATTAGAGACTGCATTTCCTATCACATAACAAGTCTTCTTAATTACCCCTTTCTGCCTCTGCATGATCATTTTTCATCTGAACCTCATCATCTGTATCTCCAATGCATCATATCCCCTCTGGCCATTGCTCTTCCTTTTGTTCTCAGAGCAATTTAGTGTTCTCTTGATTTTTTCTGATTAGTTTCTCAAGCTATTCCCCCATTTAATTAAAACAATTGCTTTTATTTTTTCCTTCATTTTTCAAGTAGAGTAATATACTATAAAAACTAATAATAAAATTTTATTCTTGCAATAATTTGATAGCAAGAGCTTTACCATTGTAAGTGTATGATTGATAAAAGATCGCTTTTCCTTAAAATGTTGTCTCTCTTTTCGAACACAAAATAAGGTCCCATTTCTTGGGTTTCATATTGAAAGCAGACTTTGAGTGAATTTACTTCTCAACTCAGCTCACTCTTTCTCTGTCAGTGAATCCAGACCTTGGCAAAGGTAATTGGATAAAATGCTAAGTCGTTGCTGATGCCAAGACATTATGAGGTCTGCATTTGTATGTCAGCCCCTCAATAGACATGAAAAAAAAAAAAATCCTACACAGCTTTCTTCTCCCCTCCAGATGCTCATGTTTAAAAGACTGAAGGTTTGAAAGGTATTCCCAATGTGGTTGTTCTTGATGATGTTTAATATAATCTTCTTCTCAGGAAAAAATACCAGGTTACATAATTGCTTTTTTGTAATATGTCATGAATACATCTATATCATATACCTGAAATCTTTCAAGAAACAATGGCATTCTAGTGGATTTCGCATTCTAGAAATCCTTTCAAACACTTCATTACTTTAACACATTTTGACATTCTTACTTTATAACTCCAGGATCAACATATATATAATTATTTACATAATCTGAGATTTTCATATTTCCTAATTGCAAAGAATTTGGCAGATAAATTTACAACAGATGTTTAGACAGATGTAAATGATTTATCATCCCTTAACATCAGAATCTGAACATATAATCTTTTAGGTTATGTGCATTGGTTGTTTAACATGATTGTGGAAGGCATAGTTTTATTTTTTATTTATTTTTTCTTAATCTGATTATGCTTCTACTCTTGGAATAATGATTAAAGTGTGACTGAAATCTGAAAAATTGCAAGGTAAAGCTAAAAAGCCTTGTTTATTATTTTCTCCTGTCAGATTTCAGGCATAAATTACAGAGGCAGTCCAAACAGATAGCTGATTTAAATTTATGAGCAGTCTTTTATATTTTTTTTTTCCAAAACAAGTTATCACACTTCTATAAGCATTTGACTATGTTTTGAAAGTAGATCAGGAAATCTCTGTCATATACATATACTGTTCAAAAACATTTATTTGTTACAAATGCATATGTATATTTAAAAAATTTTCTTTATATTTGAATATAATTGACTAAGAGTGCTGTTAGTTTCAGGTGTACAGCAAAGTGATTCATTTATACATATTTTTATTCTCTTTCAGATTATCTTTCCATTTAAGTTATTACAAAGTATTGAGTAGAGTTTCCCATGCTATATAGTATGTTGATTATCAATTTTATTTATTTTGATTGGTCAGTTTAGTTGCTAAGTTGTATCTGACTCTTGAGACCCCATGGACTGTAGCCTGCCAGGCTCTTCTGTCCATAGGATTTCCCAGGGAATCTTCCTGACGTAGGGATCGAAACAGGGTCTCCTGCATTGCAAAGGGTTGCCTGTTTTACTACTATTTAATATATAATGGTGTTTATATGTTAAAATCAACCTCCAAATTTATTCCTCCTTCTACCTTTCCACTTCTGTAACCATAAGGTTCACTTCTAAGCCTGTGAGTCTGTTTCTGTTTTATATATAAGTTCATTTGTATAATTTTTTGGATTATACATATAAATGATATCATATGGTAATTGTCTTCCTCTGTCTGACTTACTTCACTTAGTATGATAACCACTAGGCCCATCAGTGTATGTGTACACAGTTGCTCAGTTGTATCTGACTCTTTGTGACCCCATGGATGGCAGCCCGGTTCCTCTGTCTATGGGATTATCCAGTCAAGAATACTGGAGCAGATTGCCATTTCCTACTCCAGGAGATCTTCTTGACCCAGGGATCATACCTACTTCTTTGGTATCTCCTGAACTGGCAGGTGGATTTTCTTTATTACTTTGAACAATTGTCTGCTATCGTAACATTTGAGTTATTATGGTGCCAGTTTATACTGACTAATCCTTTTTTTTTCTTATAGTTCCTTTTTTTTTTTTTTGCTTTTTTCATGTCTAATATATGTATTGCATATATACTTAAAATATTTTATGCTGGACTTTGTGGATATGCTATAGAAATTTTGATTATATTGTCTCCCTTTAAAGGCTGTTGAATTATGTTCTAAAGAAACACCCACATTTCAAGATATATCACTCATCACAATTATCACTCATCCATTTCCATTTTTCAAAATATTTTACTATTATCTCTTTATCCAGCCTCTTTGTCCTACAATATATGCCATTTTGTGGCATTTATGTCATTTATATGAGATTTTGGCAGGGAATGAAAGGAGACACTTGTGTCCAACCTGTCATCTTTAAACAAATTTTAGGCTGAATTTTCTCACACTCTACTTTTTCAAATGCAAAACTTACTTTATCCACTGTGCTGACTGTATTCAATTTTCCAGCAGCCTCCAAGCTTTTAAGATTCAATGACTTAAAATACTCATTTCCCTTTGGCTCAAATATATTTTCTCACTGTCACTCCCTTCTCTTATTGACATGTTATTCTTACCTGATGGCTTGCTAAACTATTTCTTTCTCCTTGAAACCTTCCCAATTCCTATCAAATTAGAATTAAAGAGCTTCCCAAAGCCTAAAATATTTTTCTGTGGCTTTTTCACTTTATCATATTTTGTTGACATTATGCTTAATATTTACCTATCAGTCTCTGGAAACACACTGCAAACTCCCTTAAACAGAGGAAAAATTTGAATTTCCACATTTTTTTCAGTCATACTGAATAAAGATTTTCAGATGTGTCATATTATTAAAGAAAAAATTATTCTGACATGTTAAAATTGAAAATAATTCATTCAAAACTATCACCCAACTTCCCTGTAAGTCCTGTGGTAAGACAGCTTCCACTGCAGGGAGTGCTAGTTGGACACTTGATTGAGGAACTGAGGAACTAAGATACTGCAGGCCGAGCAGAGCAAAGACTATTACCATAAGGTTATTGTAAAAGGAAGAGCAACTGTGTTCAACTCTGAATATGCAGCTGGGGCTACAGAGCCAATATGAATGGTCAATGCATGGAAAGTTATTAAGAAAAGACATCAAGTGTAGCAGGATTCTTATTAAACTGACCTAAACAGGATTCTTGTTAAAGGCAGGCCAAGGATTTATACATTAAAGGTGAAGAGATGAGGAAATTGATCAGATATCAAAGTTGAGAGAATTCTTTTTTTTTTAATTTTTATTTTTACTTTATTTTGCTTTACAATACTGTATTGGTTTTGCCATACATTGACATGAATCAGCCACGGGTGTACATGAGTTCCCAATCCTGAACCCCCCTCCCACCTCCCACCCATATCATCTATCTGGATCATCCCCATGCACCAGCCCCAAGCATCCTGTACTGAACAGAGACTGAATCTTTTCTTACATGATAGTATACATGTTTCAGTGCCATTCTCCCAAATCATACCACCCTCTCCCACAGACTCCAAAAGTCCGTTCTAAACATCTGTGTCTCTTTTGTTGCCTCGCATACAGAGTTATCATTACCAGAGAGAATTCTTCCTAAATTGACTTAATAGGATTCTTTCTAAAGTTGGGCTAGGTAGAACAAAGGAAAGACAGGCGCCAAAATCTAGGCCTAGTCAAAATCAAGGTTCAGAGGAGCCTGATTAATGTTTGGTCAAAGAGAAAGCTTTTGTCAATATACTCTTACCTTTTCATTTCTCTGAACACTTTGAATGCTCTGCTTGAAATAGTTTTACTACCTCCATCCAGTAGTTAGTACTTCCTCATGCCAGTATCCAAATGTTACTTCATTAGTTGGTATCTTTCATTACCTATGTTGACTAAAAAAAAGAAAAAGAAAAAAAAAAAAAATTGAGCAACCTAAAAGTTGAGAGTTAAGCTTTATTCAGTGGGTATGTTAGGATTCCAGCCAGGAGACGGTATCTCAGGTGACCCCCAGAGAGCTGACTCCAAAGAGGCAGGGGAGGACCAGGCTATATATACACGTTGGTTGCAAAGGGTAGGTAATCTGAACAACAAAAGATTACTGTTAATTAAGAAAAAAACAGATCTCTCACATAAAGAAATTTAGGGATCTTCTATATATTGGAAGATGCAAGTGTCTAGGCTCGCTGAAATCATTTCTTTCATATGCATCTAGTTATCTGGGGCCAATCCTGCTTCCTTGATTATTCACATCCTAATTCCTTATTTACCTTAAAAGATGGTGGATATGGCAGATAGCAGGCTCTCATATCTTTCCAGCTCCTCAGTGCTTACCAGGGAGAAAGTAGCTGGTGGCATGCAAATAGCTGGCTCTGTTTCACCTGGGCTTACGAATCTGCATTTCTAAAAGGCTTGTTTACTGGTAAAGCATGGAGCAGAAACATTTCATTTCCCACCTTTTTGTTGTTCAGTCTCCCAGTCTTGTCCCAGTCTTTGCAACCCCACTGACTGCAGCACACTAGACTTCCCAGTTTGAACTCAGAGTTGCTCAAACTCATGTCCACTGAGCCATTGAGTAGGTGATGCCATTCAACCACCTCATCCTCTGTCATCCCCTTCTCCTGTCTTCAGTCTTTCCCAGCATCAGGGTCTTTGCAAATGAATCAGCTCTCTGCATCAGGTGGCCGAAGTATTGGAGCTTCAGCTTCAGCATCAGTCCTTCTGTTGAATATTCAAGACTGATTTCCTTTAGGATGGACTGGTTTGATCTCCTTGCAGTCCAAGGGACTCTCAAGAGTCTTCTCCAACACCACAATTCAAAAGCATCAATTCATTGGTGCTCAGACTTTTTTATTGTCCAACTCTTACATCCATACATAACTACTGGAACAACCATAGCTTTGACTGTATGGAACTTTGTCGGCAAAGTAATGTCTCTGCTTTTTAATACACTGTCAGTTTGTCACTGCTTTTCTTCCAAGAGAAAAAAGTACTTATCTCAGAAATAATGAGATATAGCGTAGTCTTATCTTCTCGTAATAACTTTTGTTATTATGATAGCACTTGTGTTAGTTGCTCAGTCATGGCTGACTCTTTTGCAACCCTATGGACTGTAGCCTGCCAGGCTTTTCTGTCCATGGAATTCTCCAAGCAAGGATATTGGAGTGGGTAGCCATTCATTTCTCCAGTAGATCTTCCCCATCTAGACATCTAACTCAAGTCTTCTGCATTGCAGGCAGATTCTTTATGATCAGTGCCACTAGGGAAGCCTGATAGTTCTTATAACAGCGTAATATTGTACTTGGATTTTCTCCTGTAATAGACTCTAGCTATAAGCACAAGAAGGAAGACTAATTCAATATTTTAGTTCTCTCGGTATGACAAAGTACACTAGACTGTTTGTTGAAATGAATTTCTTGACCTTTTACACCTGAAGAATACTAAAAAGTTATCTAGAATTTTTGGGTGTCACCCAGATGATTTGTGAAACTTGTCACAATCAGCTATAATCACACATTTATTTATAAGCACTCTTATTGAATTTAGGTGAAGGTTTTGGGCCAAATAAATGATAATCTTGATCAAAGGAAAGGTATGGTCAGTTCCTATTTGAAGGATAATGAACTTTGATTGTCATTTAAACGTGATGACAATATGTTGGTTTCCATTTATATAACATTCTTTAAATTACACTTAATTTGGTTTTTATAAATATAGTTCAGTTCAATGATATTTGGAAAGAAATTTTCAATAGAGTTTTGAATTTGAGGAGATGTAATCATTTATAAAAATGCCACATGTTATGCATTGCTACTCAGGCTTTTCTATATTCCATGTATATAATATATGGAATTTACTGTGCTGAGTCGGTCAGTTGTGTCTGATGCTCACTCCATGGACTGTAGCCCACCAGGCTCCTCTTTCTATGGGGATTCTCCAGGCAAGGTTACTCGAGTGAGTTACCATACCCTCCTTCAGGGGATCTTCCCAATCCAGGGGTTGAACCCAGGTCTCCCATATTGCAGTCAGATTCTTTATCATCTAAGCTACCACGGAAGCTCTAATGTATGGAATATAACAATACTATTTGTTTGTGTTGAATTATTATTAATTATACCCATGGTTTCCCTTAATTTGCATATATATTTCAAAATAATTTATGGGATCCAAAGGATTCTGGACTTTACTACTTCTGAAATGGGCTAGTTGCTAAAAGTAAGGATGATGGCACAGAAGTAAAACTTCACAGGAGATAGAAAATGATAGGTTGCCCTCAAATAATGTTTTTAAAAAAAGATTACTTCCTCTATTTTCTCACTAGAATTTGCTTAAACGTGCTAAGTTTACTAAAGGTATCTTCCTTGCTTATAATTTGGCAAAGATATCTTAGTTTTCATCAGAGCTGATGAAAGTGTGTATGGAGGCAAAAGAATGGTGCCTGTGACTGTTATGGAAGGAATACCAAAGGAAATAGAGAAGACAGTGACACATAAAATTGAGGGGTGGGGAGGGAGAAAAAGTTAAGTCAGTTGAATAAAATTTTATAGATCATTGGGTTGAGGGATACACTAGAGAAAGATCTAAAGCGAAGAAATGTGTGAACAAAAAATAGCAGGAATTTTGTAGTCAGAAAGTTTTTATGTGCCAGTAAGAGAAAGAGTTGAAGCTGACTTAACAACAGCAGGAAAGAGTCTGTCTGGGGTGGTGGGAGTGGCAAGAAAAGGATAGATGTTGTCTCATGAAACAGAGATCCATAACTTAAACCATGTTGGATCTAAATACTTAACTGAACTAGTCAAATCTATGTGAATCTCTTAGCCCATCTTCATTCTTAGTCATACTCTCCTCTTGGTGAGGTTGAAGATGGCTATCAATTATTACAGCCAATTAACTGAATTACTAGAAACAGAATATATCTTTCTAGTAGACTTGAAAGTTTTGGGAGATCCTTTTCATTGACCAAAAGCACATCATAAATTCAACCTGAATTAAGAGTGCATGAGGAAAAGGCAAGTATGGGTATTGGTATCTGAGAATGAAGAAATTAATTCTAGGTGATTTTCAACAAATAAGCAAACAATGTATACAGGAAGAAGGTGGCTTATACAGTGACAGAGAGGCAAGGCTATTGGATGAAAACAAAAAGTGAAAAATGAAAATAATGGTAGTGGGGTAAAGGAAGCAAATAAAAGATGAACATTAAAATTTTAAATAATCATTATCAGAAGATATATATATCATATATATATGGCACATGTGCAAATGTAAGATGCATATATATACTAATGTCATCTGTATATATTTATATAAGGCATACGTGTGAAAGGAGTACATCAAGGCTGTATATTGTCACCCTGCTTATTTAACTTATATGCAGCATACATCATGAGAAACGCTGGGCTGGATGAAGCACAAGCTGAAATCAAGATTGCTGGGGAAAATATCAATAACCTCAGATATGCAGATGACACCACCTGTATGGCAGAAAGTGAAGAAGAACTAAAGAGCCTCTGGATGAAAGTGAAAGAGGAGAGTGAAAAAGTTGGCTTATAGCTTAACATTCAGAAAATGAAGATCATGACATCTGGTCCCATCACTTCATGGCAAATAGATGGGGAAACAATGGAAACAGTGAGAGACTATTTTGGGTGGCTCCAAAATCACTGCAGATGGTGACTGCAGCCATGAAATTAAAAGACGCTTGCTCCTTGGAAGAAAAGTTATGACCAACCTAGACAGCATATTAGAAAGCAGAGACATTACTTTGCCAACAAAAGTCCGTCTAGTCAAGGCTATGGTTTTTCCAGTAGTCATGTATAGATGTGAGAGTCGGACTATAAAGAAAGCTGAGTACCGAAGAAATAATGCTTTTGAACTATGGTATTATAGAAGACACTTGAGTGTCCCTTGGACTGCAAGGATATCCAACGAGTCCATCTAAAGGAAATCAGTCCTGAATATTTATTGGAAGGACTGATGCTGAAGCTGAAACTCCAATAGTTTGGCCACCTGATACAAAGAGCTGACTCATTTGAAAAAACCATGATACTGGGAAAAATTGAAGGCGGGAGGAGAAGGGGACCACAGAGGATGAGATGGTTGGATCGCATCACCGACTCAATGGACATGAGTTTGAGTAAACTCTGGGATTTGGTGATGGACAAGGAGGCCTGGTATGCTGCAGTCCATGGGGTCACAAAGAGTCAGACATGACTGAGTGACTGGACTGGACTGAACTGATGTGTGTGTGTATATATACATACTTATGTATATACAGATACAAGAAATTGGTACATAGACTTATTTTTAACCTGATGGTAAGTTTATCATAGTAATTAATGTTTAGTAGTTGTGACTGAAAATCTAAGTAAATGCACCCTCCTCAATTTCTTTTTCCTTACCAAGATAGTTGATTTGATTTTGTGCTCAGTCAGTCGGGTCTTACTCTTCATGACTCCATGGACTGTAGCCAGCTAGGCTTCTCTGTCCGAGGGATTCTGGTGTGGATACTGGTGTGGGCTGCCATTTCTTCCTCCAGGGGATCTTCCTGACTCAGGGATCAAAATGGCATCTCCTGTGTCTGCTGCATTGGCAGGCAGATTCCTAACCACCGAGTCACCTAGGAAGCCTAGTTAGTTTGATTAGATGCTGCAGTAAATAAAACAGAAGGTAGCCTATTCTTCCCTCTTAAACAGTCGTTTACTCTCTCAGATCTGCTAGGAAAGATGTATTCATTAATTGCAAGAGAAGATATACACATATATTTTTTAAAGTAGACACATATAATAAAAATGCACTAATGTAGCTAAATTCTTGGCTTTAACCTTAGCTAATTTCAAAATTGGAAGCAGCAGTGGTAACAAAAATAACAGATTTGTGCATGGCTGCCTATGGTTGCTATTTTATTATATTTAAAACACTGCAAACCATTTTGAAACAGATGAAGGCTAAAGGTTGAGTGGTTGTAATGAAGCAGAATTGCAGGTTCCCAAGGGCAGGGTGGAAAAGCAAATGAACTGTGTTTTTAGTTCCTTAGAAATTACTTTGGCAATTAAGAGGTGTTCATATGTGTGGTTTGACTGCAATCAGGGCACCCAGTGGAATACCCAGACATTTCTTAATGTATGTTGGCCATTATTTCAGCAATTATAAAAGGGATATAAATGCTAACATGCACATTTCCAGGAATATGGCTTTCAGTCCCTATACCATCATTGTAGAAAAGTATTATGTGGCTTCTTTAAACCCAGCTTGCTCTGCAAGGTCAATGCAACCAGCAATTCATTCCTTGCAGAGTAACCATTTTATTATGTAGCGTGGAAGTCAGAGCTCCCTATTTCATTAAATGGCAATTAAGTAATTTAAAAATAATACTAAGCCTCTTAATCAGCTTGTTTTGCCATGTGTTCCACAAGGGACCTTGGCATTCTCTAACAATTAATAAGAAAACTGCTTCATGAATACAACCGATGCCTTTGAGCTTTGAATTTTCCTGCCAAACCAGAGGTTTTAAAATATTTCTGTTATGAAAGTGGTCTTTTAAAATGCATTCTTTCTCAATAACAGAAAAGATTTTAATGAGTTAATGAGGTAATTATCTACTGTTAGGATAAAGATATATTTTGCAGTAATTTAGACAAAAAACAGTCATATCCTATATAAGTAGTTATGAACTTGGGCAAATAAAACCCCTTACAAATACCTATTAAATCATTTTGTTGATTTACCTTAAATATATAGAATTTGAAACTGTCTTTGGAGAAAATTGTACCTTAGATAACCATTTTAGTTATCTATTGCTACTTAACTAGCTACCCTAAAACTTAGTATCTGAAACAACAATGATTTATTCTGGTCCTAGATATCCAATTTAGGCAGGGTCTAACAGGGACAACTATCTCTGCACTATATTGTGTCAGCTCATATGGTTAGAATAAGGGATTTTCTTCCAAGATGGCTCACTCACATGGCAGGCAAGTTGGTGCTGACTTTCAGCTGGCAGTTCAACCAGTGGTGTGGGCCCTGGTTCCTCTCCATGGGGTCCTTGGACTTCCTCAGAGCATGGCAGCCACGTTCCAAGAGCAAACATCCCATGAGAACCCTGTGGAACTGTGCTGTCTTTTTGGACTTTGATTAGGAAACAGCAGAGCATCACTTTTGCCAGACTCAAAGGGCTAAGACCCCAAGACCCACCTCTCAATGGGCAAAATTTCAGTCACATTGGAAAATGTAGAATAGGAGATACTAAATATTGTAGATATTTTTGGAAAATTCTATCTGTCTCAATATTCATAATAAGGATGGAAATAAACTTAAGACCATTTGATAAAAAAATAAAAGATACACTCCTTTCACTCAGATTAAGAAGAAAATAAAAATTTTTAGGTCTTAATTTGTTGGTCCTTGTTCTAATCAACCAGCTCTTCAGTATAATACCTGCAAAGGGGAACGTGTGCTAGAGTCCAACATTGTATTCTAAATCCTCTGATGACGAGATGGGAGACTCTGGGAATGCCACATATGTTCTCTGAGTACCTTGTTATTCATTATTAAAGTCAAGTCTAATAACAACTATTTTGCTGGGATATTTGCAATACAGATTAGCTGAGATAATGGTGTAAAGAACTCTGCCTGAGTGGTTGATTTCTGACTAAAGTAAATATATTAGCAATATCAGTTATTATCAAATACAATGAAGGCAGTGATAATTTTATATCAAACAAAGCAACATAAAAAATGACCCCAGTACTCTATCTTAGCAACCTTGATAATATACAGAGGATGTGTCTACAGTTTACTCGCATTGGGTTAGTTTGAAAGACTGAATTTCAACCTACATGACTTCTAGGATCCTGCCTCCTGATACTTCAAGTTCCTGACTCCTCATACTGCTGGAAAGAAAAATACTGTAAACTAAAGAATTCATTGTTTTTCTAGAACATGAAGAAATAAAGTCACCTATCACAAAAATATGTTTAAATATTTTTGCTGTTGTTATTCCTGTTAATTCACAAAGTGGATTGGAATGGATCAATTATCCTGAATAATAAATAGCTCAGTTAGTCTTCTTCTACTTATTTGCTAAACACCCATGGAACAGTTTATAAATATATCACTATCTAATTATAAATGCTGATATTCAATAAGTTATATAGTTGATAATATGCAAAAGTCAAAATGCCCAAATCAATCTGGTTTTTCTTACATTAACATGTAACTTATCAAATTCTTAAGAGGCCTCATGTTTAATCATAAGTTTATATTTTCACACAACCCACTCCTCAGTTATATACACAGAACCATATTAAAATTCAGAACAGAAAACAAACATGGAAGTGATTTTCCATTTTTAACCTACCTGTATATCCTAGAAATGCTGCATCCAGATCTGTACTATGTATACACTTAATGCATTGCTAACCCCTTTCTGCTTGGTTTTGACAGAGGAAAGAAACCTTCCAGATTATAAAATTAAAAATTCTATAAAGCATCAAGTGTACAAATATAGCATTAATATGTAAATGTGTTTCCGTGCAGTCTGCATGGAGAAATGACAGTTTAAAACTATGAAAGGGATTAAACTTTCTATTGTTATGAAACTCAAATATCTTATTTTTCTTTGCTGACGTAATTCATTTAAATATTCTTCTGCCAGTTCTAATTTTAAATTAAAAGATGGAGAATAGTCTGGCTGAAACACAGATACTGTTATTGAAACATGGTTGAGAAGTGGTGATTAGAAAAATTACACTAATATGGAACACAGAAAAGCAATTTTCTGGGAATAGGTACTATTTTCCTGTGGACTTACTGAAATAAGTCTCACTAAGTTTGTTTCTCTGGCTTCTAGCCAAGTTTGAACAATGAGAAATCAGAATGAAATTTCACTTTTTTTTTTTTTGTAATTTTACTCTACTTAATTTACTTTACTTTACTTGTAATTTTACTTTACTTAATAAAGTATGGAAATGTTTGATCAATCTCAGTAACACATTTGGTAACCACAGCTATCTGATAAAGCTATAAAACATAACTTTGTTTGAAAAACCACTACAGCACAATGTGAGTTTCAGAGAACATTTATCCATGTGTCTATTTCTCTTTTTCTTGTCCTATGGTAACTCCTTGAAGCCATCTAACTCCTTGAGATTAATCATTACTAATTGAGCCAATGAAATGTGAAGAGAAGAGTCACTTTTAGATAGAAGTCTTTGAGAGGTAGTGCATGCATTCTCAGTCAATTCAGTCATGTATGACTTTTTGACACCATGGATTGTAGTCCATCAGGCTCCTTTGTCCATGGGATTTTTCCAGCAAGAATACTGGAGTGGGTTGCCATACCTTCCTCCAGGGGATCTATTCAATTCAGGGATCAAACCTGCATCTCCTGCATTGAAGGTGGATTCTTTACCTTCCAAGCCACTGGGGAAGCCCAAGATGGGTAGTACATGATTCATCATATCTTTCTACCCCTCCCACGGAAATCTGATTCCCTGAGTGAAGAGGAGCAAAGATGTGTTCCCAAACAACTGAAGCTCACAATTACTACGTATCTGAACAAGATATAATGCTTCACTTCAAATCTTGGAGTTTTGTGGATGTTTACCTCACCACAACCAAGCTTAGCTCAGTTTATACAGAGCCCCACATATCTACTGTAAGCCCATAGGGGTATTAAATTAGGCTACAAACCTGACAAGCACAGCTTTGTTGAAGTTGCCTCCGTTGGTGTCCTTTGTAGACACAGGAATTCAGTTTGACACAGAACATACTCAAGTCACCTTTCAAGCTGCAGTCATAAATGCTGGCTTACCAAGTGAAATTTAGTCTTGATGTGATATTTTTCTGAAAGGTCAATTAATTAGATGATGTAAAAAGTAAAGCTTTATATTTTTTTTTTCAATTCTCAAAACACTTAAAGGTATAAATTGGAAACTAGGAAATAAGGAATTTATGTTTGACAACAGAAGACAAAAACCTCAGCAAATTAAACCCCCACATTTCACAGATGTTATTTTGTGAAGAAAAACCTAGACTTGGCGATACTAACAATTATAACAGGCAATAATTAATGTTTGCTAGCATGATTGTGGTACTTAAAAAACTTAAAATGGAATGATAACCACAATTGGTCATTTATGTATTTTATACAAGGTGTTTCACAGGCATTGCTTATATCTTTCGAAGCACAACTCTGCCAGACAAGCATCATCAAATTGTATATATACTCTTATATGAATTTATATATTCTTATATATATATGAATATTCTCTATATATGATTGTTGATATGTATATATGTTCATATTATATGTATGAATAGTGTTCCCCAGCCCTAACTCCTTTTTGGCATTTTACCACCACTTTCCAGGTACTCTAGCCCATAATTAGCCAAGATAATGGAAAAAATTATTTGATATCAGAGAGAAATTAAAGACTCTTTAAGGGTATTAATGCAATGAATTTCTATTACTCAAAAATAAAACCCCCAAGACTCTAAATTTGTTTTATTCTGGAGCTGGACCAGAAAAGTAGTTTTCCTGCCTTTCTCACTCTATACTCCAAGTTCCTTGAAAAAAAAAAAAGAAGAAACCCATTGCCTGCAACTTAAACCAGAAATCAACATGAAGGAAAGGATCCCTGGAGGGAAGAAAAGGTCCCAAATCTAAGGAGGCCAGGTTAGTGAAAGGAGGAAGGAAGAAAAACAGAGAAAGACTCAGTGACGTCCATTGAAGGCATACACAGCCTGCCTGTCTGATGGAAGGTAAAATACATAACTGTTCTGAAATGCTGGAACCAGATTTCAAACTCATAAAATATTTAATTTTAGAACACACATTGGCCCCCTAACCTAATATGTCTCATTTTATTCTATTTATTCTAATAAAAATGTATTACATTAACTTATGTTAACTGGTTTCTCTATAATCTGACTCCATTCACAAATACCTGAAAGTATCTTATCCAGAAATATGAAGTAATATTTCTGGAATGTTTTCTTATACAAATGCATACCATTGAAAACTAAAAGCAGTTTTATTACCAGAGCACTCTTAAATTCAAGCAAGATGTCATTTGAGAGCTATCTCTCAAAACTGGTACCATGTACCCCTAACTCTAGACACTCAGTCTTATGTTTAACATTGTTTGATCCCTAAGAAAAGGCTTATTTCCTTTTCTTTAACTAGTTCTAGGGCGAGAGAAAGTGAAAAGATTTGAGGACCAGATCACTGCCAGTCTTGGAGTTCTCAAAGCTTTAAAAGAAAGGAGGGACTCATCAGCAAAAGCGCTTGCATATAAAAAATGAGGTATCAAAATTTTCTTAGGTAAGTGTTAGCTTAATGGACTTTTGCACAGGAAAGAATGATTCCTCAGCAGCGTTGTGTCTGTTTTCTTGCCTCTCTTTTTGTTCTGATTTGTAATTCTAGAGGTACTTATGAATTAGCATACACTGACATTAGATGAACACAGCAATTGAGAAACATTTTGAAAGAAATAATTGATACTCCTTTTAAACTTGTTTAAGTCTAGATATATGGGCCTCCTGGTGGCTCTGCGGTAAAGAACTTGCCTGCCGATTCAGGAGACACAGAAGATGTGGGTACAATCCCTGGGTTGGGAAAACCACCTGGAGGAGGGCATGGCAACCTACTCCAGTATTCTTACTTAGAGAAACCCATGGATAGAGGAACCTTTCGAGCTACAGTTCTTGGGGTTGCAAAGTGTCTGATACAACAGAAGTAACTTCACACGCACACCACTAAGCTAGGAATACAGGAAGCATGATACCAATTTTTAAAATTTACAAAGCGTCATTTAGTGGTAGATTTTGCTATTAATTTTATTTTTAAAAGATGATTGTAGTTTAACTTTTATCCAAATTATTTTTAGATTTATTTGAATGTTTGATTTAAATTTATGATATTTAATTATTATTTGAATAATTTCAAATGTCTTAGAAAATTTTAATATATTAGAAAAGAAATAACTTCCTTTGGAAATGTGTAAAAACTTTTACCTTTTAGTTTTCTAAAAGGTGATCTTATGATGTGTAAAAAGCTGGCATAAATCTAAATATTAAAAAAAAAAAAAAAAAAACTAAGACCATAGACTCCATCCCCATTACTTCATGGCAAATAGAAGGGGGAAAGGTAGAAGCAGAGGGAGGTCTCCTCTTCTTGGGCTCTAAAATCACCATGGATGGTGACCACAGCCATGAAATCAGAAGACAATTGCTTCTTGGCAGGAAAGTTATGAAAAGTCTAGACAGTGTGTTGAAAAGCAAGACATCACTCTGCCAACAAGGGTCCATATAGTCAAGACGATGATCTTCCCAATGGTCATGTACAGTTGTGAAAGCTGGACCATAAAGAAGGCAGAGTGCCAAATAATTGATGCTTTTGAACTGTGGTGCTGGAGAAGACTCCTGAGAGACCTTTGGACAGCAAGGAGATCAAACCAGTCAATCTTAAACAAAGTCAACCCTGAATATTCACTGGAAAAACTGAAGCTGAAGATGAAGCTGAAGCTCCAGTGTTTTGGTCACCTAATGTGAAGAGCCAACACATTGGAAAAGTCCCTGATGCTGGGAAAACTGAGGGCAGGAGAACAGGGTATCAGAGAATGAGATGGCTAGATGGTATTACCAGTGCAATGGACATGAACTTGGGCAAATTCTGGAAGATGGTGAGGGACAAGGGGGCCTGACATACTGCATTCCATGGGGTCACAAAGAATCAGACATAACTAGGTGACTGAACAACAACAACACTAACAAAATTCATACATTTAAGCATAATTGTATTATTATTCATTTCAATTAAGTGATATCAGTGATAAAAAAGCTTATTGAGAAACTAACATCTATTTTGTACATTATCAAACCATTAGGAGATGTTAAAGATAGGTATGGACTAAAGTGTTAATCACTTAGTCATGTCCATCTCTTTGTGACTCCATAGACTATAGCCCACTAGTCTTCAATGTCCATGGAATTCTCCAGACAAGAATACTGGAGTGGATACCCATTCCCTTCTCCAGGTGGATTCTTTATTGTCTGAGCCACTAGGGAAGGCCTTTTGGCTTAAGCAAGAAACAAACAAGAACACTGAATTTTTGAAATTACTACAAAAATTTATTGCAGATACGCTTATTGTAATGTTACCATGGTGGTTCACATAGAAAAAAGAAAGATATATAAAAAAAAAAAAAATTTTGTCAAAAATCCAAAATATTCTTTCATACTATGCAACCCCAAATCCAAGGAGTGGTGGCTGTGTGGGCTCAGGAGGGCCTAAAGGAGATACTCCATGTTCAAGGTCAGGAGGGGCAGCTGTGAGGAGATACCACTTGTCCGAGGTAAGGAGCAGTGGCTGTGCTTTGCTGAAGCAGCCGTGAAGAGATACCCTACTTCCAAGGTAAGAGAAACCCAAGTAAGATGGTAGGTGTTGCAAGAGGCAACAGAGAGCAGACACACTGAAATCATAATCACAGAAAACTAGTTAATCTAATCACATGGACCACAGCCTTGTCTAACTCAATGAAACTAAGCCATGACGTGTTGGGCCACCCAAGATGGGTGGGTCATGGTGGATAGGTCTGACCGAATGTGGTCCACTGGAGAAGAGAATGGCAAACCACTTCAGTATTCTTGCCTTGAGAACCCCATGAACAGTATGAAAAGGCAAAATGATAAGATTCTGAAAGAGGAACTCCCCAGGTCGGTAGGTGCCCAATATGCTACAGGAGATCAGTGGAGAATGATGGAATGGAGCCAAAGCAAAAACAATACCCAGTTGTGGATATGACTGGTGATAGAAGCAAGGTCCAATGCTATAAAGAGCATCATTTGATAAGATTCTGAAAGAGGAACTCCCCAGGTCGGTAGGTGCCCAATATGCTACAGGAGATCAGTGGAGAATGATGGAATGGAGCCAAAGCAAAAACAATACCCAGTTGTGGATATGACTGGTGATAGAAGCAAGGTCCAATGCTATAAAGAGCATCATTTCATGGGAAATAGATGTGGAAACAGTGGAAACAGTGTCAGACTTTATTTTGGGGGGCTCCAAAATCACTGCAGATGGTGACTGCAGCCATGAAATTAAAAGACACTTACTCCTTGGAAGAAAAGTTTTGACCAACCTAGATAACATATTCAAAAGCAGAGACTACTTTGCCAACAAAAGTCCATATAGTCAAGGCTATGGTTTTTCCAGTGGTCATGTATGGATGTGAGAGTTGGACTGTGAAGAAAGCTGAGCACCAAAGAAGTGATGCTTTTGAACTGTGGTGTTGGTGAAGACTTTTGAGAGTCCCTTGGACTGCAAGGAGATCCAACCAGTCCATCCTAAAGGAGACCAGTCCTGGGTGTCTACTGGAAGGACTGCTGCTGAGGCTGAAACTCCAATACTTTGGCCACCTCATGTGAAAAGGTGACTCACTGGAAAAGACCCTGTTGCTGGGAGGGATTGGGGGCAGGAGGAGAAGGGGA
>SJYT01026546.1:69046-91370 GCA_006410635.1 Cephalophus harveyi | reverse complement strand
GCCATCATCTTCGTTTTCTGAATGTTGAGCTTTAAGCCAACTTTTTCGCTTTCCTCTTTCACTTTCACCAAGAGACTTTTTAGCTCCTCTTCACTTTCTGCCATAAGGGTGGTGTCATCTGCATATCTGAGGTTATTGATATTTCTCCCGGCAATCTTGATCCCAGTTTGTGTTTCTTTCAGTCCAGCGTTTCTCATGATGTACTCTGCATATAAGTTAAATAAGCAGGGTGACAATATACAGCCTTGACGTACTCCTTTTCCTATTTGAAACCAGTCTGTTGTTCCATGTCCAGTTCTAACTGTTGCTTCCTGACCTGCATACAGATTTCTCAAGAGGCAGGTTAGGTGGTATTTTAGGTATAACATTTCTGATTATTCAACTGATATCTGCTGTTAAGATAGAGCAGGAGTAGGAATAATGCACAAGAGGAGAGTGTAAATCTGTATGTCTGTATGAGCTAATGCTGACACAGTGCTCTGGAGAGAGTAGTCTATAAATATTGATTTAAATTTAATATTTACTAAATTTAAATATTTTACATTAATGGATATAGTGAAGTGAAGTCGCTCAGTCGTGTCCGACTCTTTGCGACCCCGTGGACTGTAGCCTACCAGGCTCCTCTGTCCATGGGATTCTCCAGGCAAGAATACTGGAGTGGGTTGCCATTTCCTTATAACCAACTTTTAAATTGTTGTTTGGATGATCTTTAATTTCAACAAGTTAATGAAATTCCTAAACTAAAATCTTATTTTGAAAGCAAAATATGCTGCATTCTACCAGCATTTAAGAATAAAAACAATACTAAAAACTAGTTTTTCAGAGGTCCAACCATGAGCTGCTCTCCAATTCCTGTATCAAGTTAAATGAGAGAAATAGAACCTAGGGAAGACTTGAAATAAGAAATATGAATTAGTCATCTATTGCTGTGTAACAAAACAGCAGCTTAAAACTGATTTTTGTGGGTCTGCAATTTGGCAGTAGCTTAGTGGTGTGATTTTTCTCTCAGCCACTCTAACGAGATTGTCAACATGTTGGCTGCAACTGCAGTCATCAGAAAGCTTATTTTAAGCTAAAAGATCCCCTTCCAAGGGTTGTTGGCAAAAGTCTCCAGTTTCTTGCCACATGGATCTCTCTACAGGGTTGCTTGAGTATACTTAACATGACAGCTTGTTTCCACCAGAACAAATAATCCAAGAGAAAGAGAGCATAGAAAAGTTACACTGCCTTTGTAGCCTCCTTCTCAGAAGACACATATCATCAATTCTGCTGCATTTTATTGATCATACAGACCAAACCTGATACAATGTGTGAAGGAACTACTACACAATTCTGTGAATATCAGAAAATTTTTGTTAGTACTGAGACAATCTTGAATGTGGGCTAAAATAAAATTCAATATGTAGTATCTCCTTCTGTGAATTTTATAAAACTTAGGATCAAAACGAATAATGAGGATTCTGTATATTTGGGACAAATTAGTTTATTCCTTATAAAACTGTTTTCATTGAATTATCTATTATTGTAAGCATCAAAGGTGGCAAGAATTAATACAACTATAAACTTGATAGTGCATTTTTGAGGACATTACTCATTTTAATGTTCTCTTAGAAAGTATATTTCCAAGTCAGAAATGTGTAATTTACCACTGAGATTTATTTTTGCTGCAGACTTTCTGAAGAACACGAGCTAAATGAGCAAAATGGTCACTCTAGACAAAGAGTAGAAGTCTACTGCTGCATCATGGTTTACTTTGTATCTTTTCCAATAAGTTTTTGAAGGAAACACAAAAGAAACTGCATAATTACTGTAACTGCAAAGCCAGACCAAATTAAGAATATTTGATAACTTTCAGTTTTATCTTCAAAACAAAAGCTATTCCATAAAGAATAGTTCATATACTACTTCCTAGACGTGAACCGTGAACTTCCAGATGTTCAAACTGGTTTTAGAAAAGGCAGAGGAACCAGAGATCAAAATGCCAACATCCTCCGGATCATCAAAAAAGCAAAAGGGTTCCAGAAAAAAACATCTATTTCTGCTTTATTGACTATGTCAAAGCTTTTGACTGTGTGGATCACAATAAACTTTGGAAAATTCTAAAAGAGATGGGAATACCAGACCACCTGACCTGCCTCTTGAGAAATCTGTATGCAGGTCAGGAAGCAACAGTTAGAACTGGACATGGAACAACAGACTGGTTCCAAAAGGAAAAGGAGTACATCAAGGCTGTGTATTGTCACCCTGCTTATTTAACTTATATGCAGAGTACATCATGAGAAAGGCTGGACTGGAAGAAACACAAGCTGGAATCAAGATTGCCGGGAGAAATATCAATAACCTCAGATATGCAGATGACACCACCCTTATGGCAGAAAGTGAAGAGGAGCTAAAAAGCCTCTTGATGAAAGTGAAAGAGGAGAGTGAAAAAGTTGGCTTAAAGCTCAACGTTCAGAAAACGAAGATCATGGCATCTGGTCCCATCACCTCATGGGAAATAGATGGGGAAACAGTGGAAACAGTGTCAGACTTTATTTTTTGGGGCTCCCAAATCACAGCAGATGGTGATTGCAGCCATGAAATTAAAAGATGCTTACTCCTTGGAAGGAAAATTATGACCAACCTAGATAGCATATTCAAAAGCAGAGACATTACTTTGCCAACAAAGGTCCATCTTGTCAAGGCTATAGCTTTTCCAGTGGTCATGTATGGATGTGAGAGTTGGACTGTGAAGAAAGCTGAGTGCCGAAGAATTGATGCTTTTGAACTGTGGTGTTGGAGAAGACTCTTGAGAGTCCCTTGGACTGCAAGGAGATCCAACCAGTCCATTCTGAAAGAGATCAGCCCTGGGATTTCTTTGGAGGGAATGATGCTGAAGCTGAAACTCCAGTACTTTCGCCACCTCATTTGAAGAGATGACTCATTGGAAAAGACTCTGATCTGGGAGGGATTGGGGGCAGGAGGAGAAGGGGACGATGGAGGGTGAGATGGCTGGATGGCATCACTGACTCGATGGACTTGAGTCTGAGTGAACTCCTGGAGTTGGTGATGGACAGAGAAGCCTGGCGTGCTGCGATTCATGGGGTTGCAAAGAGTCAGACAATACTGAGCGACTGAACTGAACTGAACTGAATATACATACTAGATAATATTCACATTGTATATAAAATTTAGTTACACAAACATTTGGAATCATATTTGTGTGAACTATAATGTAAATATGATGTTTCATAAAAATAGAAAATAGTTTCATAATACTCTTGGAGGTGCATCTAAAAATATGTGTATATAAAATATACCTGTTTCTGTGTATATTCTCATCCTGTATATTCCACAATTTTATACTAAGTGAACTGGAAGATATAAAAATAACCACTCTGGGTTAAGACTCTGTGCTTCCACTGCAGGGTACACAGATTCAATCCCTGGAAAGAAACTAAGATCCCACAAATTGTGCATGAGGCAAAAAAAAAGAAAAAGAAACACTATTTCATAATTTTAAATTTCCTCTGGCAATATTAATTATCTCAACTAATTGGCAGCTGAATCTATGTGAGTAGCATCCAGGACACGTAACTCACTTTCATGAGGTCCCAGGGGAACCATCACTTATATGCAATCAAATATCTTTTGTAAAAAATTGTCAAGACACTTCAGAGAAGTCAACCTAAAGTAATGAATATGATGGAGTCTTAACACTGATTTAATATTCCTCTTTGATAACATGGTGACAATTATACTACCCAAACACATAGATTTCATTCATGTACCTCATTTATTCATTATCCACAGGTACACTTGTCCTCAATTTGAGCACTGACAAGCAGTATGTTAGATGTTTTGAATACTTCAGTGAACAAGCTCCCAACATCTTCACCCAGGGTAAATGTTCCATTGTGTATGTGTAATAATTTTCCTGGAGATACTTAGACACACACAGCTAAAAGGCATGATTTTGAGATATACACTTTTGTCTCTCAGTTCAGTTCAGTTCAGGTACTCAGTTGTGTCTGACTCTTTGTGACCCTATGAATCTCAGCACGCCAGGCCTCCCTGTCTATCACTAACTCCTGGAGTTTACCCAAACTCATGTCCATCGAGTCAGTGATGCTATCTAGCCATTTCATCCTCTGTCATCCCCTTCTCTTCCTGCCCTCAATTCCTCCCAGAATCAGGGTCTCTTCCAATGAGTCAGCTCTTCGCATGAGGTGGCCAAAGTATTGGAATTTCAGCTTTAGCATCAGTCCTTCCAAAGAACACCCAGTCCTTCCAAAGAATTTCTCCTTTAGAATGGACTGGTTGGATCTCCTTGCTGTCCAAGGGACTCTCAAGAATCTTCTCCAGCACCACAGTTCAAAAGCATCAATTCTTCAGCACTCAGCTTTCTTCACAGTCCAACTCTCACATCCATACATGACCACTGGAAAAACCATAGCCTTGACTAGATGGACCTTTGTTGGCAAGGTAATGTATCTGCTTTTGAATATGCTGTCTAGGTTGGCCATAACTTTCTTTCCAAGGAGTAAGCGTCTTTTAATTTTGTGGCTGCAGTCACCATCTGCTACCGGGAGCCTGTGTGAGGAACACCACCTGTAATAAATGTCATGAGGAAGGAAGCCCAACAAAACGCAAAGGCATGATCTGGTTTCATGGTTTCCCCCTGAGTTTCCCTGAACATTTACCCCCCAAAACCAGAATCTGCCTGCCTTATTGTACTGTGCTTTTCCACTCTTCTGACACTCTCTGGAAAAAGTTAACTTAGGGCTTCAGCCTTCTGCATTTGAAAGGAATGTTTCAGCTCAAACCCCCTCTGATGGCTCTCTAACTTGTCTAACAGGTTCCCCCGGGACTTTTTTTTTTTTTTAAGGAGGGAAAAGAGAATTTTTTTTATTTATTTATTTTTAATTTTATTTTTTAAAATTTTATTTTTACTTTATTTTACTTTACAATACCATATTGGTTTTGCCATACATTGACATGAATCTGCCATGGGTGTATACAAGCTCCCAATCCTGAATCCCCCTCCCACCTCCCACCCCATATCCTCTCTCTGGATCATCCCCATGCACCATCCCCAAGCATCCTTCATCTTGTATCAAACATAGGCTGGTGCTTCGTTTCTTACATGATAGTATAGATGTTTCAATGCCATTCTCCCAAATCATCCCACCCTCTTCCTCTCCCATAGAGTCCAAAAGTCCGTTCTATACATCTGTGTCTCTTTTGCTGTCTCGCATACAGGGTCATCATTACCATCTTTCTAAATTCCATATATATGTGTCAGTATACTGTATTGGTGTTTTTCTTTCTGGCTTACTTCACTCTGTATAATAGGTTCCAGTTTCATCCATCTCATTAGAACTGATTCAAATGAATTCTTTTTAATGGCTGAGTAATACTCCATTGTGTATATGTACCACAGCTTTCTTATCCATTCATCTGCTGATGGACATCTAGGTTGTTTCCATGTCCTGGCTATTATAAACAGTGCTGCAATGAACATTGGGGTACATGTGTCTCTTTCAATTCTGGTTTCCTCGGTGTGTATGCCCAGCAGTGGGATTGCTGGGTCATAAGGCAGTTCTATTTGCAGTTTTTTAAGGAATCTCCACACTGTTCTCCATAGTGGCTGTACTAGTTTGCATTCCCACCAACAGTGTAAGAGGGTTCCCTTTTCTCCACACCCTCTCCAGCATTTATTGCTTGTAGACTTTTGGATCGCAGCCATTCTGACTGGTGTGAAATGGTACCTCATTGTGGTCTTGATTTGCATTTCTCTGATAATGAGTGATGTTGAGCATCTTTTCATGTGTTTGTTAGCCATCCGTATGTCTTCTTTGGAGAAATGTCTGTTTAGTTCTTTGGCCCATTTTTTGATTGGGTCGTTTATTTTTCTGGAATTGAGCTGCATGAGTTGCTTGTATATTTTTGAGATTAGTTGTTTGTCAGTTGCTTCATTTGCTATTGTTTTCTCCCATTCAGAAGGCTGTCTTTTTACCTTGCTTATAGTTTCCTTTGTTGTGCAGAAGCTTTTAATTTTAATTAGATCCCATTTGTTTATTTTTGCTTTTATTTCCACTACCCTGGGAGGTGGATCATAGAGGATCCTGCTGTGATTTATGTTGAAGAGTGTTTTGCCTATGTTCTCCTCTAGTAGTTTTATAGTTTCAGGTCTTACATTTAGATCTTTAATCCATTTTGAGCTTATTTTTGTGTGTGGTGTTAGAAAGTGATCTAGTTGCATTCTTCTGCAAGTGGTTGACCAGTTTTCCCAGCACCACTTGTTAAAGAGATCGTCTTTACTCCATTGTATGTTCTTGCCTCCTGGGACTTTTTTACAACTTGTGAATTGTTTACAGCCCCCCAACCAGAAGAGGCACTAAGCTTAAAGCATCTTAAAGATACAGAGCCTTTTCTAAAGAGCTAAAAATCATGTAGGTGATGGGTTTCCACTGTTGAGTCAATGATTGCTGCCAGGCCTCCATATCCTTTATATTTTAGGCAACTGAAGGATATTAATCAATGTAATTGGGATATAGAAATAGGAATATAGTAGTTTTGATGTTAGCATCACTAGACTTTTGAGTTATTTACTTTTCTTTGTTATAAATCACTGTACTCCTTTTGATTGTTATAAATTGTTGTATCTTTGCTATGTAAGAATGTAACTTTATTTAATGCTTTCTGAGAGTGGCATCAGACTTTGGGAAGAACAACATAAATAAGTCTTCTGGTTGACAAACCCTTATCAGAAAAAAAGCCATAAAATGCTAATTGGCTCTCTGGCCATAAGATGATGTAAATCACCTAAGACTTGTGTATACAACTAGGTATGTGGTCCCATCACTTCATGGGAAATGGGGAAACAGTGGAAACAGTGTCAGACTTTATCTTTTGGGGCTCCAAAATCACTACAGATGGTGACTGCAGCCATGAAATTAAAAGACGCTTACTTTTATGACCAACCTAGATAGTATATGGAAATGCAGAGACATTACTTTGCCAACTATGTTCCGTCTAGTCAAGGCTATGGTTTTTCCAGTGGTCATGTAAGGATGTGAGAGTTGGGCTGTGTAGAAACCTGAGCACCAAAGAATTGATGCTTTTGAACTGTGGTGTTGGAGAAGACCCTTGAGAGTCCCTTGGACTGCAAGAAGATCCTACCAGTCCATCCTAAAGGAAATCAGTCCTGGGTGTTCATTGGATGCTGAAGCTGAAACTCCAGTACTTTGGCCACCTCATTCTAATATTTGACTCATTGGAAAAGACCCTGATACTGGGAGAGATCAGGGGGACAGGAGGAGTACGAGATGACAGAGGACGAGATGACTGGATGGCATCACTGACTTGATGGACATGAGTTTGTGTGAACTCCGGGAGTTGGTGATAGACAGGGCGGCCTGAAGTGCTGTGATTCATGGGGTTGCAAAGAGTCAGACACGACTGAGTGACTGAGTGAACTGAATGAGTGATGTGATCATCTTTTCATGTGTTTGTTAGCCCTCTGTATGTCTTCTTTGGAAAAATGTGTTTAGGTCTTTTTCTGACTTTTTGATTTTTTTTTTTTTTGGTCTGGTATTGAGTTTTTTAAGCTGCCTTTATATTTTATAAATTAATCCTTTGTCAGTTGTTTCATTTGCTATTATTTTCTCCCTTCCTGAAGATTTTCTTTTCAACTTGCTCATAATCTTCTTTGCTGGGAAAAACCTTTTAAGTTTAATCAGGTCCCACTTGTTTGCTTTGGTTTTTATTTCTATTACTCTAGGAGGTGGGACATAGAGGATCTTGCTTTGATTTTTCATTAAGTGTTCAGCCTATGTTTTCCTTTAAGAGTTTTATAGGTTCTGGTCTTACATTTAGGTCTTTTATCCATTATGAGTTTTTCTTAGTGTATGGTGTGAGTGGGTATTCTACTTTCATTCTTTTACATGTTGTTGTCCAGTTTTGCAGTCTGAGTGAATTCTGGGAGTTGGTGATGGACAGGGAGACCTGGCGTGCTGCAATTCATGGGGTCACAGAGAGTCGGACATGACTGAGCAACTGAACTGAACTGAACTGCTCAATTTCCCCAGAGCCATTTATTGAAGAGGCTTTCTTTACCCCATTGTATATTCTTGCCTCCTTTGTCAAAAATAAGGTACCCATATGTGCATGGGTTTATTTCTGGGCTTTCTATCTTGTTCCATTGGTCTATATTTCTGCTTTTGTGCCAGAACCATACTGTCTTGATGACTGTAGCTTTATAATATAATCTGAAGTTAAGAAGGTTGATTCCTCCATCTCCATTCTTCTTGCTCAAGGCTGCTTTGGCTATTGGGGGTCTTTTGTGTTTCCATATGAATAGTGAATTTTTTTGTTCTAGTTCTATGAATAATGCCATTGGTTATTTGATAGGAATCACATTGAAGCTGTAGATTGTATTTGGTAGTATAGCCATCTTCACATTTTTAATTCTTCCTACTCAGGAGCATAGAATATCTCTCCATCTGTCTATGCTGTCTTTGATTTTTTTCATCAGTGTCTTATAATTTTCTGCAGTTCTTTTGTCTCCTTACTTAAGTTTTTTCCTAGATAGTTTATTCTTTTTGTTGCAACGATGAATGGGATTGATTCCTTAATTTCTCTTTCTGGTTTTTCATTGTTAGTATATACAAATTCAAGTTATTTCTGTGTATTGATTTCAAATCTTTCAACTTTGCCTAATTCACTGTTAGCTCTAGTAATTTTCTCACACTATCTGTAGGGTTTTATATATATAGTATCATGTCATCTGCAAACAGTGAGAGGTTTATTTCTTTTCCAATTTGTATTCCTTTTATTTATTTTTCTTCTCTGATTGCTCTAGCTAGGACTTCCAAAACTATCTTGAATTATAGTGGTGAAAGTGGCACCTTTGTCTTTTTCCTTATTGTAGGGGGAATGCTTTCAGTTTTTCACCATTGAGAGTAATGTTTGCTGTAGGCTTATCATATATGACCTTTACTATGTTGAGTTAGGTTCCTTCTATGCCCATTTTTTGAAGAATTTTAATCATAAGTGGGTGCTGGATTTTGTCAAAGGCTTTTTCTGAATCTATTGAGATTGTCATATGATTTTTATCTTTCAATTTATTAATATGGTGTATCACATAGATTGATTTGCATATATTGAAGAAGTCTTGAATTCCTGGAATAAGCTCAACTTGATTGTGGTGTATGAGCCTTTTGATATGTTGTTGAATTCTGTTTGCTAAAGTTTTATTGAGGATTTTTCATCTACGTTCATCAGTGATATTGGCCTGTAGGTTTTGTGTGTATGTGTGTGTGTGTGTTATCTTTGTCTGGTTTTGGTATCTGGGTGATGGTGACCTTGTAGAATGAGTTTGGAAGTATTCTTTCCTTTGCAATTTTTGGGAAGAGTTTTAGAAGGATAGGCATTAGCTCTTCTCTAAATGTTTGATAGAATTCTCCTGTGAAGCCATCTGGTCCTCGACTTTTGTTTTTTTTGGGAGATTTTTGATCACAGTTTCAATTTCTGTGCTTCTAATTTGGTGTTCACAATTTCTATTTCTTCCTGATCAGTCTTGAAAGATTGATCTTTTCTAAGAATCTATCTATTTTTTCCAGGTTTTCCATTTTATTGCCATATAGTTGTTCATAATAGTCTCTTATAATCCTTTGTATTTCTGCATTGTCTGTTGTGATCTCTCCTTTTAAATTTCTAATTTTGTTGATTTGATTCTTCTCTCTTTTTTTCTTGATGAGTCTGGCTAAAGGTTTGTCAGTTTTGTTTATCTACTCAAAGAATCAACTTTTAGTTTTATTAATCTTTGCTATTGTTTCTTTCATCTTTTTTTTCATTTGCTTTTGCTCAGATCTTTATGATTTCTTTCCTTCTACTAATTTTGAGGGTTTTCTGTTCTTCTTTTTCGAGTTATTTTAGGTGTAAAGTTAGGTTGTCTATCCAATGTTTTCCTAGTTTCTTGAGGTAGGATTTTATTGCTATAAACTTCTGTCTTAGAACTGCTTTTGCTACATCCCATAGGTTTTGAGTTGTCATTTTTTCATTGTCATTTGTTTCTAGAAACTTTTTTATTTCCCTTTTGATTTTTTCAGTAACCTATTGGTTATTTAGGAATGTGTTGTTTAATCTCTATGTGTTTGTGTTTCTTACAGTTTTTTTTCTTGTAGTTGATATCTAGTTTCATAACGTCGTGATCAGAGAAGATGCTTAATACAATTTCTTTCTTAAATTTACTGATTTGTGACCCAAGATGTGGTCTATCCTGGAGAATGTTCCATGTGCACTTGAGAAGAAGGTATATTCTTCTGCATTTGAATGGAATGTCCTGAAGATATCAATGAGATCCATCTCATCTAATGTATCATTTAAGGCTTGTGCTTCCTTATTAATTTTCTGTTTTGATGATCTGTCCATTGGTGTGGGTGGGTTGTTAAAGTCTACTATTATTATTTTTTTTTTAATTTTATTTTACTTTATTTTACTTTACAATACCGTATTGGTTTTGCCATACATTGACATGAATCCCCTTTAATTTCTCCTTTTATGTCTGTTAGTGTTTGTCTTATGTATTGAGGTACTCTTATTTGGGTGCATATCCTGCGCTGTTGCTCTGTCACTTAGTCACTTAGTCACTCAGTTGTGTCCGACTCTTTGCCACCCCATGGACTGTAGCCTGCCAGAGTCCTCTGTCCATGAGATTCTCCAGGCAAGAATACTGGAGTGGGTTGCCATTTACTTCTCCAGGTAATCTTCCCAACCCAGGAATCAAACCCAGGTCTCTTGCATTGAAGGCAGATTCTACCAACTAAGCTACACAGAAACCCATGTTAGGTACAAATATATTTACAATTATTATGTCTTCCTCTTTGATTGATCCCTTGATCATTATGTAGTGTCCTTCATTATCTCTTATAGTATTCTTTAAGTTCATTTTTTCTGATATGAAGATTGCTATTTTACCTTTCTTTTGCTTTCTATTTGCATGGAATATAGTTTTCCATCCCGTTACTTTCAGTCTATATGTGTCTTTAGGTCTGAAGTGGTTTTTTAGTAGACAGCATATATATGGGTCTTGTTTTTATATCCATTCAACCAGCCTGCGTCTTTTGTTTGGAGCATTTGATCCATTTACATTTAAGGTAATTATTGATACATATGTAAATAGTACCATTTTCTTAATTGTTTGGGGTTGATTTTGTAGATCTTTTTTCTTCTCTTGTATATTTATATTGGTATGATTTATAACAACCAAGTAGTGTCTATGTGATTCAACTGAGTGCATTTGATATATTTAGAATAATTTTTTCAACAAGTCTTTCAGTATTAAGAAAAGATTGTAATTAACAGAATTCAAAATTGATACTTTACATGATGCACTAGTAAATATTCTCCAGCCAAAGACAATCAATTTGGTGCATTTATAATGAGAGATGGAGAATGAAATGGTAACCCACACCAGTATTCTTGCCTGGAGAATTCCATGGAGAGAGGAGCCTGACAAGATATAGTCTATAGGGTTGCAAAGAGTCAGACACGACTAAAGTGACTTAGCACTTATAGAGAGAGGACTTCCCTGCTGGGTCAGAGAGTAAAGAATCTGCCTGCCATGCATGACACCCAAGTTTGATCCCTGGTTTGGGAAGATCTCCTGGAGGAGGAAATGGCAACCCACTCCAGTTTTCTTGCCTGGAGAATTATATATATACATATATAAAGAGATTATTAAAAGGAATTGTTTCATGAGACTGTGAATGCATAATGAGTCCAATACACCAGGGGCAGAGGTGGTATTTAATAGGCTTAAGACAGGCAGTTTGCTATAGAACCAAAAAGGCTGATATTGCAAATGAAATTCAAAAGCAGTTTGCTCATAGAATTCCTATTTCCTTAGGAGGAGGTCAGAATTTTGTTTTATTGTCTTTCAACTGATTGAGTGAGGTCTACCCACATTATGGAGGGTAATATGCTTTATTCAGAGCTCACTGATTTAAATGTAACATTATCCAAAAATACCCAAACAACATCCAGTGTAATAGTTCACCATATATTTGGGTTCCATGGCTCAACCACACTCACTATAAAATTTTTTATCAACCAAGGCTATATTAGATTATTCCCACAGCATTTACCTAAGGTAGATATAATAATATTCATTTTACATATAAGGAAACTAAGCTATAAAGCTTAAAAATACTTTCCCAATGTCAAATGAAACCAAACATCTTTGAATATAAAGATTCTTTCTCTACACTGAAATAATGATTCATAATGGAAGTAAATCTTTAAATAATGAACATGAACAACTAAATTACTTGCAAACTGAAAAGTTTGAAGTTCAGGAAAAAAAAAATCCTCTTGATTTTGTAAAGAAACTCCATTTTAATTTGTTTGCTCATTTGTTGCTTAGAAGAAATCCTGTTTATTGATGCTTTGAATGTAAACAAATGCCAGGAATCATCATTCCATCCCTATACTGTTCTCAATGTCACAAAGCTTCCCTTTGTAATGAACCAAAACTATAGTTTACTAGTCTTTCTCCTTTTACAATGATATAAAACAGTCAAACATTCTTTTTACACACAATTTCTTAAAAACTAAAGATAGTATGTATCCCTTGACAAGTTTCTTTCCTAGGTTAAACAGTTTGAATTTTGCCAACCATTTCAATGATATAGTCTATACCTTCTCCACCCACTCCACTCACAAAGTGTCCTAGCTTCCCCTCTTAATGTGGTTTGGTTACAGCTGACACACATCCAGCTGTATAATTTACTGTCAGCAAATCTACATGTTAGAATTCTTTACGATTGCATGTATTGGTGTGCTTTTTGTTGTTATATCAAAGGGTGGCTTAAATAACAAATATTTATTTCTCACACTTCTGGAAGTCAGGAAGTCCATGTTCAAGGTGTCAACAAATTATGTTGCTGCTGTGGACCTTCTTTCCAACTTGCAGACTGCCAACTGCTTGCTATGTTCTCACATGGTGGTGAAAGATTGATCTTTCTTTTTCTTACACTTCTTATAAAGCCACTCATCATGAAGCACCACCACCATGATCTCATCTAACACTACTTCCTAGTGGCCCCACTCCAAATACCATCACATTGGAAGTTAGATCTTCAACACATGAATTTTGAGGGGATACAATTGAGTCCATAGCAGTGTATAAATTTATAGTGCCTGGGTTCTAACCAAATAGTTAATAGCTAATAAAAAATGAGTACAATTTAGATTATGATCATCTTTAGGTTGAGTGGTGAGCAGTGGCTGTGCAGCACTGGAGTGTCGAGTGGCTGAGAGAAGACACACCATGTCCAAGGTCTGGAGTGGTGACTGTGAGGAGATACACCATGTCCAAGGTCAGGAGCGGGGGCCATGAGGAGACACCTAACTTCCAAGGTAAGGAGCAATGGCTGTGCTTTGCTGGAGCTTTAGCCCATGTCCAAGGTAAGAGAAAACCCAGTAAGACAGTAGGCACTGACAGAAGGCATCAGAGGGAGACAGACTGAAAACCACAATCACAGAAAATTAGCCAATCTGATCACACAGACCATAATCTTGTCTAACTCAATGAAACTAAGCCATGCCATCCATGTAGGGTCACCCAAGATAGACAGGTCATGGTGGAGAGTTCTCACAAAATGTGGTCCACTAGAGAAGGGAATGGCAAACCACTTCAATATTCTTGCCTTGAGAACCTCATGAATAGCATGAAAAGGCAAAAATATAGGACACTGAAAGATGAACTTCCCCGATCAGTAGGTGCCCAATATGCTACTGGAGATCAATGGAGAAATAACTTCAGAAAGAATGAAGGAACAGAGCCAAAGCAAAAACAACACCCAGTTGTGGATTTGACTGGTGATAGAAAGAAGGTCCTGTGCTGTAAAGAGTAATATTGCATAGGAACCTGGAATGTTAGGTTCATGAATCAAGGCAAATTAGAAGTGGTTAATCAGGAGATGGCCAGAGTGAACATTGGCATTCTAGGAATCAGTGAATGAAAATGGACTGGAAGGGGTGAATTTAACTAAGGTGATCATTATTTCTACTATTGTGGGCAGGAATCCCTTATAAGAAATGGAGTAGCCATCGTAGTCAACAAAATAATTCAAAATGCCATACTTGGATGCAATCTCAAAAACAGCAGAATGATCTCTGTTTGTTGTCAAGGCAAACCATTCAATATCATGGTAATCCAAGTCTATGCCCAAACCAGTAACGCTGAAGAAGCTGAAGCTGAATGGTTCTATGAAGACCTAAAAGACTAACATCAAAAATAGTTTTAGAACTAACACCAAAAAAAGATTGTCCTTTTCATTATAGGGGATTGGAATGCAAAAATACGAAGTCAAGAAACACCTGGAGTAACAGGCAAATTTGGCCTTGGAGTACAGAATGAAGCAGGACAAAGACTAATAAAAGTTCTGCCAAGAGAACACACTGGTCATAGCAAACACCCTCTTCCAACAACACAAGAGAAGACTACACATGGACATCACCAGATGGTCGACACCACCAGATGGTTGACACCAAAATCAGATTGATTATATTTGCAGCCAAAGATGGAGATGCTCTATACAGTCAGCAAAAACAAGACGGGGAGCTGACTGTGGCTTAGATCATGAACTCCTTATTGCCAAATTCAGACTTAAATTGAAGAAAGTGGGGAAACAACTAGACCATTCAGATATGACCTAAATTAAATCCCTATGATTATACAGTGAAAGTCAGAAATACATTTAAGGGACTAGATTTGATAAACAGAGTGTCTGATGAACTATGGACAGGAATCAAGACCATTCCTAAGAAAAAGAAATGCAAAAATCAAAACGGCTGCCTGAGGAGGCCTTACAAATAGCTGAGAAGAGAAGAGAAGCAAAAAGCAAAGGAGAAAAGGAAAGAAATACATTTGAATGCAGAATTCCAAAGAATAGCAAAGAGAGATAAGAAAGCCTTCCTCAGTGATCAGTGGGAAAAAAAAAATAGAGGAAAATAATAGAATGGGAAAAACTAGAGATCTCTTAAATAAAATTGGAGATATCAAGAGAACATTTCATGCAAAGATGGGCTCAATAACAGACAGGAATGGTATGGACCTAACAGAAGCAGAAGATATAGAAGAGGTGACAAGAATACACAGAAGAACTGTACTAAAAAGATTCATGACCCAGATAATCATGATTGTGTGATTACTAATCTAGAGCCAGACATCCTGGAATGTGAAGTCAAGTAGGCCTTAGAAAGCATCACTACGAGCAAAACTAGTGGAGGTGATGGAATTCCAGGTGAGCTATTTCCAATCCTGAAAGATGATGATGTGAAAGTGTTGCATCCAATATGCCAGCAAATTTGGAAAACTCAGCAGTGGCCACAGGACTGTAAAAGGTCAGTTTTCATTCCAATCCCAAAGAAAGGCAATGCCAAAGAATGCTCCAACTACCAATTTCACTCATCTCACACGCAGGCAAAGTAATGCTCAAAATTCTCCAAGCCAGGCTTCAACAATATGTGAACCAAACTTCTAGATGTTCAAGCTAGTTTTAGAAAAGGCAGAGGAACAAGAGATCAAATTGGCCACCATCTGCTGGATCATCAAAAAAGCAAGAAAATTCCAGAAAAACATCTATTTCTGCTTTATTGACTATGCCAAAGCCTTTCACTGTGTGGATCTCAATAAGCTAGGAAAATTCTTCAAGAGATGGGAATACCAGACCACCTGACCTGTGTCTTGAGAAATGTGTATGCAGGTCAGGAAGCAATAGTTAAAACTGGACATGGAACACCAGACTGGTTTCAAATAGAAAAAGAAATACGTCAAGGCTGTATATTGTCACCCTGCTTATTTAACTTATATGCAGAGTACATCATGAGAAATGCTGGGCTGGAAGAAGCATAAGCTGGAATCAAGATTGCTGGGAGAAATATCAATAACCTCAGATATGCAGTGACACCACCCTTACTGCACAAAGAACTAAAGAACCCCTTTATGAAAGTGAATGAGGAGAGTGAAAAAGTTGGCTTAAAGTTCAACATTCAGAAAGCGAAGATCATGGCATCCGGTCCCATCACTTCATGACAATAGATGGGGAAACAGTGGAAACAGTGGCTGACTTTATTTTGGGGGCCTCCAAAATCACTTCAGATGGTGACTGCAGCTATAAAAGGTGCCTACTCCCTGAAAGGAAAGCTATGATCATCCTAGACAGCATATTAAAAACCAGAGACACTGCTTGGCCAACAAAGGTCCATCTAGTCAAGGCTATGCTTTTTCCCGTGGTCATGTACGGATGTGAGAGTTGCACTATAAAGAAAGCTGAGTGCCAAAGAATTGATGCTTTTGAACAGTGGTGTTGGAGAAGAGTCTTGAAAGTCCCTTGGACTGCAAAGAGATCCAACTAGTCCATCCTAAAGGAGATCAGTCCTGGGTGTTTATTGGAAGGATTGATGCTGAAGCTGAAACTCCAATACTTTGGCCACCTGATGCGAAGAGCTGACTCATTTGAAGAGACCCTGATGCTGGGAAAGATGAGGGCAGGAGGAGAAGTGTATGAGAGAGGATGAGACAGTTAGATGGCATGACCATCTCAATGGGCATGAGTTTGGGTAATCTCCAGGAGTTGGTGATGGACAGGGAACCCTGATGTGCTATAATAGTACATGGGGTAGCAAAGAGTTGGACACGACTGAGTGACTGAACTGAATCGAACAACTTTAGGTAAGCTTGTTAAATAGTTTGAAAAATATGTATATTGTCTGTAGATTTATTGCCGGTATAAATTATAACCCTTACAGTTGTCACTTATTTCTTTGTAGAATATTAACTCGTTTTGTGGCTAAACTAACATTCTGGTTTTAACAATGACATTTTAAGTTGCTTGTAAATACCAAACTCTTAAAATTCTTTTAAGATCAGGCTTATTATTGGAAATTAAGTAGCTTATATAAAAAGAAAATACAAGTTTACATATTCTGACTAAACCAGTAAAGTCTCACATTTGTGATTTTAGGAATATCAATCATTTTCCAAATAGTGTCTTATTTTACTGCTCAAAACTACTCTGGTAAGATAAATATAAGTTGCTTATCTGAGAAATAATACAAGTTGATACAGAATTTCTATTTTAAAGAATATTATTGTTTAAAAGTTATTTCTTGCATTGGAAGTAATAGATGAGTATCTAACATCCTTAAATTTTGACATTCTTGGAAAATGAAAGTTTTATTCTACTTTATCACTTATTTGATATCAGAGGCTCAAATTGCTACCAAAATTGAAAAAATAAGCATAAAAAAACCCTCTAGCTGATAATAGTTTACACTTTCAAAAACGTAAATGATGAATCAGACTGATCAATCAATAAAGCAAATGTTTAATCAATCAGTTAAATGTTGCCAAGCATTCTCAGAAAATATCCTAAGTACATATATAAATAGAGGGCTATTTTAACTATTACAACAGATGTGATGTGACATGCCCTGCTAAGTCGCTTCATTCATGTTCAACTCTGAGATCCTATGGGCTGTAGCCCATTAGTCTTCTTTGTCCATGGGATTCTCCAGGCAAGAATACTGCATTGGCAGGCAGATTCTTTACAATTAACACCATCTGGGATGGATTCAAAATTTTAAGTATTGAAATTATCCTAAAGATTAAGTACCTTATTTTTGTTGTTCAGTCACTAAGTTGTGTCTGATTCTTTCTGATCCCCATGGATTTCAGCACACCAGGCTTACCTGTTCTTCACTATCTCCCAGAGTTTGCTCAAATTCATGTCCATTGTGTCAATGATGCCATCCAACCATCTCATCCTCTGTAACCCCTTCTCTTCCTGCCCTCAATCTTTCCCAGCATCAGGGTCTTTTCCAGTGAGTTGGCTCTTCCCATCAGTATGGCCAAAGTACTGGGACTTCAGCTACAGCATCAATTCTTACAATGAATATTCAAGGTTGATTTCCTTTAGGATTTACTGGTTTGATCTCCCTGCTGTTCAAGAGACTCTCAGCAATCTTCTATAGCACCACAATTTGAAAGCATCAGTTCTTCAGTACTGAGCCTTCTTTATCGTCCAACTCTTACACCCATACATGACTACAGGAAAAACCATAGTTTTGACTATTGACCTTCATCAGCAAAGTGATGTCTCTGCTTTTTAATATGCTGTCTAGGTTTGTCAGAGGTTTCCTTCCAAGGAGCAAGTGTCTCTTAATGTCTGTAGTCGCTACCTGTAGTTATTTTGGAGTCCAAGAAAATAAAATCTTTCACAGTTTCCACTTTATCCCCATCTATTTTCCATGACCAGTCAATCCTAAAGGAAATCAGTCCTGGATACTTATTGGAAGAACAGATGCTGAATCTGAAACTCCAACACTTTGGCCACTTGATGTGAAAAAATGACTAACTGGAAAAGACCCTGATGCTAGGAAAGATTGAAGGCGGGATGAGAAGAGGTCAATAGAGCATGAGATGGTCGGATGCATCACCGACTCGATGAACATGTGTTTGAGCAGGCTCTGAGAGTTGATGATGGACAGGAAAGCCTGGCATGCTGCAGTCCATAGGTTTTCAGAGTTGTACATGACTGAGCAACTGAACTGAACTGAACTGAACTGATTTGCCATGAAGTTGGAGAAGGTAATGGCACCCCACTCCAGTACTCTTGCCTGGAAAATCCCATGGATGGAGGAAGCTGGTAGGATGCAGTCCAGGCGGCCGCTAAGAGTTGAACATGACTGAACGACTTTGACTTTTCACTTTCATGCATTGGAGAAAGAAATGGAAACCCACTCCAGGGTTCTTGTCTAGAGGATCCCAGGGATGGGGGAGCCTGGTGGGCTGCCGTCTATGGGGTCGCACAGGATCAGACACGAGGGAAGCGACTTAGCAGCAGCAGCAGCAAAGGGACTGGATACCATGATCTTAGTTTCTTTGAATGTTGAGTTTTAAGCCAGCTTTTTCACTCTCCCCTTTCACCTTATCAAGAAGCTCTTTAGTTCCCCTTTGCTTTCTGCCATTAGAGTGGTATCATCTGCATATCTAAGTTTATTGATATTTCTCCTGGAAATCTTAATTCCAGTTTGAGAGTAATCCAGTCTGGCATTTCACATGCTGTACTCTGCATATAAGTTAAATAAGCAGGATAACAATATATCTTTGACATACTCTTTTTTTTCAATTTTGAACCAGTCCATCATTCCATGTCAGGTTCTAACTGTTGCTTCTTTTCCTATGTACAGGTTTCTCAGGACACAGGTAAGGTGATCTGATATTCTCATCTCTTTATTTTCCACAGTTTGCTGTGATCCTCACAGTTAAAGTCTTTAGTGTAATCAATGAAGCAGAAGTAGTTATTTTTATGAAATTTCCAGGCTTTCTCTATGATAAAACAGATGTTGGTAATTTGAACTCTCATTCCTTAAATAGCCTTTATTTAAACTGTATAAAACACTTATAGTGTTGTGCTTCTATTTAGATATACATTTGAGGTGAGGTGACGTCGCTCAGTCATGTTCGACTCTTTGCGACCCTATGGACTGTAGCCTACCAGGCTCCTCCATCCATGGGATTCTCCAGGCAAGAGTACTGGAGTGGGTTGCCATTTCCTTCTCCAGGTGATCTTCCTGACCCAGGGGTCGAACCCAGGTCTCCTGCATTCCAGGCAGACACTTTAACCTCTGAGCCACCAGGGGAGCCCACAGATATACATTTACTTCAATCAAATGCAAAGGAATTGTACTATTAAGCATAATTATCCTTAGCAGCTTGTTGTGTGACATATAATGAAAAAGATCCACATAATAACATCATGTATTTACTGAATTTAATAAACTGTGCTTTTGTTCAGGTGGTATGATTTGTATATCTTTTTGTTGTTAATGATATTTCCTCTTTGTCCATTACTGAAATATACATATATATATGTATATGTATATACATATGAGAAATCTCAAAACATTTATATACATTAATATCCAAGAGTATTTTTTTTCCTATTTTAGTTAGTTTTTGTCTGGCTGTTTTTCATAGAAAATTTGATAATGCAAAGCATGAAAAAAGGCTACAGGTATCAATAAAGAAACTATAGCCAGTTAGCTTGGAGAAGGAAATGGCAACCCACTCCAGTATTCTTGCCTGGAGAATCCCAGGGACAGAGGAGCCTGGTGGGCTGCCATCTATGGGGTCGCACAGAGTCAGACACGACTGATGTGACTTAGCAGCAGCAGCAGCCAATTAGCTTAGCATAAAATAAGATTTAAAATATATTACTGCACAGTGCTACCCTAACCCAAGGATTTAAGCAAGCTAAAATATGTATACCACCTCAAACAAAATATTTAATTTACCAAAGTGGGATTTACAGATTAAGTATAAAAGAAATGATATTTATGTTGTGAAATTTCTCATTCCAACTTGGCATCTGGTCCCATCACTTCATGGGAAATAGATGGGGAAACAGTGGAAACAATGTCAGACTTTATTTTTTTGGGCTCCAAAATCACTGCTGATGGTGACTGCAGCCATGAAATTAAAAGACGCTTACTCCTTGGAAGAAAAGTTATGTCCAACCTAGATAGCATTTTCAAAAGCAGAGACATTACTTTGCTGACTAAGGTCCATCTAGTCAAGGCTACAGTTTTTCCTGTGGTCATGTATGAATGTGAGAGTTGGACTGTGAAGAAGGCTGAGCACCAAAGAATTGATGCTTTTTGAACTGTGGTGTTGGAGAAGACTCTTGAGAGTCCCTTGGACTGCAAAGAGATCCAATCAGTCCATTCTGAAGGAGATCAACCCTGGGATTTCTTTGGAAGGAATGATGCTAAAGCTGAAACTCCAGCACTTTGGCCACCTCATGCGAAGAGTTGACTCATTGGAAAAGACTTTGATGCTGGGAGGGATTGGGGGCAGAAGGAATAGGGGACGACAGAGGATGAGATGGCTGGATGGCATCAGGGACTCGATGGACATGAGTCTGAGTGAACTCCGGGAGTTGGTGATGGACAGGGAGGCCTGCGTGCTGCGATTCATGGGGTCGCAAAGAGTCGGACACGACTGAGCAACTGAACTGAACTGAACTTCTTTTACTATCCATTGCCTTGGTTATTTTGGGGATAAAGTTTTAATTTCCCTTAAAAAACTAAAACTCTGGACCTTTAAAAACTAATGCTTTAAAAGCTAAGTGTCGTTCCCAAACACCTGCACTGAAAGTACTCTGAATTAATTCTTTAAGCCAGTCACAATCATACCGCCTATATTAGTTTTATGCATTATACTGTGTATGGTTCCTATTCTTAGGGCAATTTAGAGTTGCTATGTCCTGAATGAGTTACAGATGCTCTCTTGGTACTGAATTTTAAAAAGTGTGGTTCTCTATTTCATTTCAAAAGATTTAATTTTTTTTTTTAATAAAAGATCACAGTATCTTATAACTTAGAGAAATAAGATGATATTGAAAGTGAAGTGAAGGGCAAAATGACATAAACTAGGGATAAAAACTGAGGCATAGATGATATTCCAAGTTTCCAGGAAATTCAGTCCCAGACTCTGATAATCAAATACACCTATTCTAATTGTATTACAACTGTGCAGAGTTATATTAGCAATAATTTGAAATACTCTTATAAATTATGAAAAACTGCCTCATCAGAAAAGGAAATAATGACTAGATAAAAAAATGTTAGCATATCTTTGAATGCCATAAAATATAGCACACTTCATTTTATTCTGTAGAAATAATGACTAATTGGTGTGCATGGGTGTATTTTCTTTTCAAAAATAATGATGTTTTACATTCATTAAAATCCTCATTTAATGTACTGAAACCTAGCTGCACTTGTGACATCCATATTTAATATCATATATTGTTTGGTTAGGTTTATATTAAATAAAATAAAGATGTCAAACTGTGGTTATTGCACTGATGAGGAACAAACCTTTATTGAAATAAGCAACACAAAGAGAACAGGGATTTGTGAGTACTCAGTTTGATAGAAGAAACAATATGAGTTTTTAACTTGGACCTTGATAAGTAAGGACATGATTTCCATTTATTACTATGTTTGAAAATTTATTCAGCTCTCTTGATATCATTTTATTCATCTCTTTCTTTATTCCCTTATCCAGTATTTATCATCAATCTTCTCTACACCTAAAATGTGTTGTTTCTTACCTTAAATAAACCCAGTGAGAGAGATTGATATGAAAACAAAATTAGAATATAAATACCCATGTAGAGATATTCACAAATACCTACATTTATTCATTCCTCCAAAACATATTTACTGAGCAACTATTATGTGGTACAGACAGTCTTTTTGCTGA
>SJYT01026546.1:25252-68844 GCA_006410635.1 Cephalophus harveyi | reverse complement strand
TTAAATCTGAACTCATATCTTTTGTCTTAGTGAAGGATAGAAAAAATAAACTAATATGCTAGAAAGATATTCTAAGATTTTAAGCAGCTTATAACCTCTCAACCCAATATTAAACCTTTAGAGAAAGATTTAAAAGGTAGTTTAACCTGTGGCAGATTCATATTGATAAGAGATAAAAATTAAAAAAAAAAAAAAGGTAGTTTAAAAAGAGACATAGTATTTTTGTGAAACAAATATTGTATCCTAGAGAATTTCATGTATATATAAATAAAATACATATTGATTTTATGTATGAAATATATAGTTCTATATACATATAAAATATATAATAGTTATAGAAAAAAATAAACTGTAAAAGAAAGCAGAAAAAGGAAGAAATAGAATCTTAGGAAATGCCTCTATAGAAAGATAGCCTTGAGCAATTGAGCAGGAATGAAGCAAGGAAGGGAGCCTTGTGCATATCTATGGCAATGCATATGGCATTTGAAATCTCCAATGCAAACATCATGAGACCAGAATATATCTGAGTGTATCCAAAATAGCAGAGGCTAGCCATCTATGGGGTCGCACAGAGTCAGACACGACTGAAGCGACTTAGCAGAAGCAGCAGCAGCAGCAGTATGAGTATGACTACAACAGAATGAGAAAGAGGGAAGTGTGATAGGTGGCAATAAATAGGTATCCAACCTGACCTAATTACCCAACCCTTTACCTTCTCTTTTAGGGCCTTCAGAGTAGTTTCCCTGCCTCCTTTGTAGAAATCATCTTGTGATTTGAGTTTGAATCAAAGGAATATGAGTGCACATGATATGTATAATCCCAGGTGAAGCCCCAAAATACTTCCACTCAGTAACACCCACATACTCTTTCAGGCTTGATACAGAGGAATTAACAAGCTAAGTCACATGCTTGAAAAAGAGCACAAGATGGCAGAAGCTTGGTTATGAATCATCACTTGGAATAGAAATTCTCATTCATCAAGGTTATCCGTTTTCAAATCTGGATGAGTAAAGAATACGTTATATTGTGCTAATTCATTAAAATTGGAAATTTCTCTGTCAGAACAGCTATCACTATCAGAGTTAACACAGATGAGGTTACTGTTAACCAGCAAATTGTGTAGGAAACTTGGGCCATTGTAAAGATCTGGCTCTTTAATTGGAATAAGATAGATGACTGTCAAAATTGTTAATACAATTTATGTTATGTTTTAAAGGGATTTCCTAGTTTTCAATCTGTTAACTATTATTTCACCATTTGAGTGAGACCTACCCTTACCAAAATTAAAATCTTCACTTTCTAATCCTTGTTCAGATACCCTTCATTCTCCTGATACTGCTTTAAAATTCTTTTTCCACAGTGCTTTATCAGATTTCAAAATACATTTTTATGTTTATTTGTATTATCTGTCTCTCCTGAGCAGAATGTAAGTTCCACAGAAGTAGAAATCCATGTCTGTTTCACTGATATATCACAATCGCTATTCATTATATATATAATCTATTCAGTAACACTAGAGGAAAACTGATTAAATGTAACTTATTAAAAGTAATACACATTTATCTCAGTTTAGGATTAACATATACACTCTGCTATATATAACACAGGTAAACATCAGAGACCTACATACAGTAGAACACAGGAAACTCTACTATTACCTAGTAATAACATATATGGGAAAAGGATCTGAAAAAGAATATAAACATATATGTATATAATTGAATTGGTTGTAAATTTGCTATACACTTCAATTAACATAACACTATACATTAACTATACCTCAATTTAAAAATATACTTTACTAAAATAAGGCATTTACTTCTCAGTTCTGTTCAGTTCAGTCACTAAGTAATGTCCGATTCTTTGTGACCCCATGAATTGCAGCATCCCAGGCTTCCTTGTCCATCATCAACTCCCAGAGTTCAGCCAAACTCATGTCCATAGAGTCGATGATGCCATCCAGCCATCTCATCCTCGGTTGTCCCCTTCTCCTCCTGCTGCCAAATCCCTCCCAGCATCAGAGTCTTTTCCAATGAGTCAATTCTTCGCATGAGGTGGCCAAAGTACTGGAGTTTCAGCTTTAGCATCAGTCCTTCCAATGAACACCCAGGACTGATCTCCTTTAGAATGGACTGGTTGGATCTCGTTGCAGTCCAAGGGACTCTCAAGAGTCTTCTCCAAAATCACAGTTCAAAAGCATCAATTCTTTAGCGTTCAGCTTTCTTCACAGTCCAACTTTCACATCCATATATGACCACTTGGAAAACCATAGCCTTGGCGAGATGGACCTTTATTGGCAAAGTAATGTCTCTGCTTTTGAATATGCTATCTAGGTAGGTCATAACTTTCCTTCCAAGGAGTAACTGTCTTTTAATTTCATGGCTGGAATCACCATCTGCAGTGAATATGGAGCCCCCAAAAATAAAGTCTGACACTGTTTCCACTGTTTCCCCTTCTATTTCCCATGAAGTTATGGAACCAGATGCCATTATCTTAGTTTTCTGAATGCTGAGCTTTAAGCCAGCATTTTCACTCTCCTCTTTCACTTTCATCAAGACGCTCTTTAGTTCCTCTTCACTTTCTGCCATAAGGGTGGTGTCTTCTGCATATCTGAGGTTATGGATATTTCTCCCGGCAATCTTGATTCCAGCTTGTGCTTCCTTCAGTCCAGCATCTCTCATGATGTACTCTGCATAGAAGTTAAATAAGCAGGGTGACAATCTACAGCCTTAACATACTCCTTTTCCTATTTGGAACCACTCTGTTGTTCCATGTCCAGTTCTAATTGTTGCTTCTTGACTGCATATAGGTTTCTCAAGAGGCAAGTCCGGTGGTCTGATATTCCCATCTCTTTCAGAATTTCCACAGTTTATTGTGATCCATACAGTCAAAGGCTTTGGCATAGTCAATAAAGCAGAAATAGATATTTTTCTAGAACTCGCTTCCTTTTTTGATGATCCAGTGGATGTTGGCAATTTGATCTCTGGTTCCTCTGCTTTTTCTAAAACCAGCTTGTACATCTGGAAGTTCACGGTATCAAACCAAAGGAAAACCAAAGTTAAAACAGAAAACATGCTGCCTTAAGCAGTGCTCTAATTTCACATCTTATGCAAATATATTAAAAACTTGATAGATGGTAAGAAAACCTATTAAACATGCTCATTCATTTTTATTAGGTGGCTTTACTTTTTATATCAGGTAAACCTAATGCCTAGTCACAAAAATTTTCACATCACAAAGCACTAGAAATCAAATCATGCATATCTGCCCTTTCCTTTCTTAAGAAGAAAATAAGTTCTTGAGTTATTGAAAATAAGTTCTTGAGTTAGCCCCACTTTTTCTTATAGGGGCTTCCTAGGAGTAGCAGTGGGAAAATAATCCACCTGCTAAATCAGGAGATGCAAGAGACATGGGTTCAGTGTCTGAGTTGCAAAGATGCCTTGGAGAAGGAAATGGCAACCCATTCCAATATTCTTGCCTGGAAAATCCATGGACAGAGAAGCCTAGTGGGCTATAATTCATGGGGTTGCAAAGAATCAGATATGATTGATTTAATGCCTGTTCTCAAAGGAAAGACTGATATCCAAGTATTATTGAAATTTATGACTTAAATTCCAAACTCACTACAACATATGTTTCTAAAATCATATATCTCAAGAATTTTAAATGTTGTGTTTTGCATTTTTTAAAAGAAATTTTGGGTAAGAGAGTGAAGAGAAATGTTGTAGTTTTCAAAATATTACCTACAGTTGAAGGAGAAAGAGGAAGAAGACAAGCAACCTATAACTGCAGTACATTTCCTAAAGATTGATCCAAACTTATGAAAGAGTCTCAGAAGTAGAAAATATTCTCTTAATAATATCTCCAAATTTTTACTTCCAATATTTTTTAAATGTCGGAATTTCCATGTCTTTGTCTTCTACCTATGTAATTTCATCCTCCTCAACATAGCTGTGATAGGAAGAACAGGTTGTTATTTACATGAAGGAAACCAGTAATTTGGGACAAAGATTTAATCTAATTTGCATTGCACACAAGCAAGACTGGAACCTACACCATTTAGCTCCCAGTCTGGGGTCCATCCTATTCCTTTATATGCCTAACTTGTATGACAAAAAGGCTAAGAAATTGGTTGTAAAAATCCAGGTGTTTAATAGATATTTATGTTGGCACCTATACGAAAGATGGACAGAAAAAGAGATGGAGGAAGGAAGAATGAAGGCAGGAAAGAAGGGAGGGAGGAAAGGAAGGTGGAGAGAAAGGAAGGAAAAAGAAAGAAAATAAGCATGAAAAATAAATTGAAAGAAGGCTAAAGAGAATAACATGGACTCTAGTTAGTATCAAATGATAGAATTATCATAGTATCATAGCATTTCAAGCAATAAGAAAATAGAAGAGACCATAGTTTGTGATCTTTTGTTAGCAAATATATATATATATATTAGTTTTACCATCTCATCACAATCTTTGGAAGTTAAAATATGCAAATCTAGAATACTATAATTATTCATAATTTAAAACTAAAATTTTAAGTGTGGGAATTCATGTGATTTGGGTAATGTTTATAGTATTCTCTTTAAAATAAGATAACTAGTTTTCTATGCCATGAAGAAAAAATATGAATCTATTCTATGTGTGTACCATAGGGTAGCCGGAGAAACCTCAGATGGATAAAAAACAAAAATGATGGAAATAAATTATGATTGTAAGCAATGGTCTTTAATTGGTCAAAATGTGTACACTAGCAGTGCTCAGAAACCATGAATTTTAATCTATGTGCTGTGCTTAGTTGCAAGCAACTCTTTGAGATCCCATGGGCTGCAGCCCACCAGGTTCCTTTGTCCATGGGGATTCTCTGGGCAAGAATACTGGAGTGAGTTGTCATGCCCTCCTCCAAAGGATCTTCCCCACCCAGGGATTGAACCCAGGTCTCCCGCATTGCAAGCAGATTCTTTACCCTCTGAGTCACCAGGGAAGCCCAAGAATACTGGAGTGGGTAGCCTATCCCTGCTCCAGGGGAACTTCTTGACCCAGGAATTGAACCAAGGGTCTGCAACATTGCAGGTGGATTCATTATGAACTGAGCTATCAGTAAAGTCATTCTTAATCCATAATATTTTCCTAAAGACTTTCTTAGCAGAAGTTTTTATTGACTTCCAAAAGAGAAGCCAGTATAGACTATTTGCCTTCTGAAATACCAATAATTATTTTCATATATTCAGCTACCAAAATATTTCCTTTTGAACTAAATTTGGGATTTAGGAACTAAGAGAACTGAGTTCTACTCCCAATTACCTCATAGGCTAGCCCTGAGCCTCCAGCCCTTCACTTAATTTCTATAGACTTAGTTTCTCCAATGAGTAAAACAAGTAAGTTATGTTAATTACTATCTCTTGTTGCGAGGGTTGACTAAGATAATAGAAAAGTCTGAATTATAATAAATTTTCAATAGATGCTATCTACTGTTAATCAAACTGGACCTACCATCTTGAACCTAATTAGTTGGTCACATTTTTTGTTTTTTACCAAAATAGGAAAGTAGCAATGAAAATTTAAGGGCCACTATCTAATAGTTTGTATTTGAAGTGCTAGTGATTAGTTAGACATTCTTGTGTATAATTTCAAAAAAATTGTTCAGTCTTTAGGATATCACTAGAAAGATTGTAGTCTAATGTCACTAGTGGTCCCCGAAAGTAAACTCAACCAAAAGTGGTCTTTAAAACTGATATGTTAAAAAATAAAATAAAAATACCAATATGACAGCAAAATTCTTTTACAATTCATTTTCTATTGTTTTTTACTTACTTAAAATTTCAGAGCTTACAATTGCCATAAAATTATGCTGACCTAGTAATTTCAGTCTATCCATCTGTAAAATTATTTGCAAAGAGCTTCAAATGGTGTCTGGCATACGCAATACTCTCTCCATGTGTCTCTTTTGCTCACATTTACACAAACACAATATACATATCTTATATTATTTATCTAGCTATATACAATAGATGAGTTGATACGTAATGACAAACATACACATTCTTTTCTTAATGGGAATATTTACAGAAGTAGAAGAACCTGGATTGAGAGGTCTTGATTCTGGTCTCCCTAAGAATATAACAATAGCTTATTTCCTGAGCTTGCTTTTTATCCTAGAAAAGGCAAATAAAAAGTTCCTTTTCAAGACAGCATATTTCTGTTTCTTGATCTATAAATGGAGACATACACAAATAAAACCATTGAAAAGCAATGAATTTTAGATAGTAAAACTTTTTATTGCCATTTTTTTCTCTTATGAAGTAATATTTTCATTTTAATATATATTATATTTTAAAACTTTTTGTTCTCTTACAAAATAAGTTAAATATTTAACTTTTATAGCTTAAATAACATTATGGCAAAAATTTATGAATATTCAGAAAACAACATAAAATGAAAAGATGAAAAAATTATGCCCTCATCTATGAATGCCAGCTTTGTTAACATTTTTTCAATTAATTACACTAGAACACATCTATCTTTCATAATTATTGTTTAATAATGAACAGGATATTTTAACAGAAGTAGTAGGAAGAGCATAATCCTGAAAATTTTGCTTCATGAAAAATTCACCAGAGAGTATCTTTGTTTTGCTTCCCTGGTGGCTCAGAGGTTAAAACATCTGCCTGCAATGCGGGAGACCTGAGTTCAATCCCTGGGTCGGGAAGATCCCCTGGAGAAGGAAATGGCAACCCACTCCAGTATTCTTGCCTGGAGAATCCCATAGATGGAGGAGCCTGGTGGGCTACAGTCCACGGGTTGCAAAGAGTCGGAAACGACTGAGCGACTTCACTTTCCCATGCATTTAGCTTTTACCTAGCACTTGAGAATGACTGACTTAACTTTTTTCCCCATTTTTAAATGCATAGCATAAAGGAAAATTTACCCTAGAAAAAACAGAATCTTAATGAGTTCATTAGAACTAACACCCAAAAAAGATGTTCTTTTCATTATAGGGGACTGGAATGCTAAAGTAGGAAGTCAAGAAACACCTGGAGTAACAAGCAAATTTGGCCTTGGAATGCGGAATGAAGCAGGGCAAAGACTAATAGAGTTTTGCCAAGAAAATGCACTGGTCATAGCAAACACCCTCTTCCAACAACCCAAGAGAAGACTCTACACATGGACATCACCAGATGGTCAACACCAAAATCAGATTGATTATATTCTATGCAGCCAAAGATGGAGAAGCTCTATACAGTCANAGGAGAGCGAAAAAGTTGGCTTAAAGCTCAACATTCAGAAAACGAAGATATGGCATCCGGTCCCATCATTTCATGGCAAATAGATGGGGAAACAGTGTCAGACTTTATTTTGGGGGGCTCCAAAATTGCTGCAGATGGTGACTGCAGCCATGAAATTAAAAGACGCTTACTCCTTGGAAGAAAAGTTATGACCAACCTAGATAGTATATTCAAAAGCAGAGACATTACTTTGCCGACTAATGTCCATTTAGTCAAGGCTATTGTTTTTCCAGTGGTCATGTATGGATGTGAGAGTTGGACTATGAAGAAGGCTGAGCAGTGAAGAATTGATGCTTTTGAACTGTGGTGTTGGAGAAGACTCTTGAGAGTCCCTTGGTCTGCAAGGAGATCCAACCAGTCCATTCTGAAGGAGATCAGCCCTGGGATTTCTTTGGAAGGAATGATGCTAAAGTTGAACCTCCAGTACTTTGGCCACCTCATGCGAAGAGTTGACTCATTGGAAAAGACTCTGATGCTGGGAGGGATTGGGGGCAGGAGGAGAAGGGGACGACTGAGGATGAGATGGCTGGATGGCATCACGGACTCGATGGACGTGAGTCTGTGTGAACTCCGGGAGATGGTGCTGGACAGGGAGGCCTGGCGTGCTGCGATTCGTGTGGTCACAAAGAGTTGGACACGACTGAGCGACTGAACTGAACTGAAATTTGAGTTATAGAATCTCAGCTAATGAAGATATATTATTGAAAATGTAATATTCCACTTTTCTTCTAAAACTACCATCAACAATACTTTTTATCATTTCCTTTTTTTTCAACAAATCTAATGTCCACACTCATTTATTTACCCTACTTGTCTTCCTGTTACAATGAGTGATTTGACCCTGATACTCTCTCTAAGGCCAATATTTCCACTTGTCCTACAGAATTACCTTCTGTGTCCTGATTTGCAGTTGGCCACCTGTCCTGCAACATCATTTTCTGTTGGATAGCTCCTATCTTTAGGTAAAATAGTCTATAGTTCTCTATCCTGAAAAATAATTCTCTTTACTTCATAACCCTTCAAAATACAGGTGCTGTAGCAGCAGGACTTCACTCAAAAGCTGTCTCCAGTTCCTGCCAGTCTGCAAAGAAACTTCCCAAGGTCCTCCCTGAATTATAATAAAGCTCAAATTACTTATGCAGTTTATAAGAGCCTAGTAGTCCCTATGGCTTGTCAAACTCATCTTGATGACTCCGGATCTCTCAGTCTATATTCAGCAGTATTAATCTTCCAGGTCCTCAAGCAGGCTGACAATTTTTTTTTTATGGACCATTTGATTTGCTTTGCCCTCTTTCTAGAGTGTTCAGCCCTCAGACAACAGGATATCATTCAGGTTTCCACTCCAACATCACTCTACCCTGAGTCCTACAGTACTCAGCCAACTTCAGTAACATTCCCCAGTACATTCACTCCCATCACCTATTTTATTTTCTTCTTACCACTATCTATAACTGACTTTGGCCTTTTTTATAAGGTTTCATTACCACTCTGATACACAAACACTATGAGAGTAGGGACAGGTTTGTTTTATTTACTGCTACATCTGGTATACATAAAACAGTTTCTGGCACATAGTTGTAGACAATAGTATTTGCTCTTAATATATCCAAATGATTAATTATGTATCAATGAATATTGCTCACATTCCAACACACTCATATTTTTAAAGTTGTATTAATTAGTCTCTGCAGTAGATTCTTGAGATGTGACTGCTTTGTAATTACTCTGATAAGAAATGATACATAATTGCAAATATTATTCTTTGCAATTTTCAAATAATTAGAACTTTAAGAAATTATATTGGTTATTGTGACTTGAACTAAAATTAGAGAAACGAGAAAACATCTCCAATTATTGCTATGATCAATAGACATCAGATTAAAAATATATTCATAAACATTAACATATTTGAAAATTTAAGAGAGAATTTGAATTTGTTACTGATAAAGGGTAATTTGTAAGATTTCTACTTTTTGAGATCAAAATTGTAGCAATAGCCATTTATAGTCCTTCAAGAGCTCTTCCATCACAGATATGCACACAGGCTCAGTGGTAGGTGACTCTAAGATGGTCCACATGATTCCTGCCTCTTGATTTTCAGGCTTCTTCTCATAGAGAGTATAAATAAAAAGGAAAGATAATAAGTCATTACTTTCATGGTTAGGTTACATAAAATTGTGGCTTCTGTAATGCTAGCAGACCATATTGTTCTCAAGATGCTTTAATAAGGCAAGCTGCCATGTTGTAGACACCTCCATGCCAATGCACTGAGGTAGACCTCTGGCTTTTAGCCAGAGGAGGTAAAGGGCTGAATCCTGCCCAAAGAGCTCAAAAGCAGACACTCTTCCAGTTATTTTGAGGTGACTTCAGCCCACGCTACACCTATGGCAGCCTGTGAGGCTTTCTGATATAGAAGAGCCAGAATAGCTGTGCATGAATTCCTAACACAAAATAACTGTAAGATATTTTGATCTGCTAAATTATGAGACAATTATGACACACCAATAGATAATTAAGACAGGCTCTTTTGCACTGAGTCCATTTTAAAATATTCTTAGATTTCACCTTATTATATGGTGTTCATTTTACATGAGTAATTTAAATGTTTTCCTCTGAAAGTTTGCTGTTGTGGTGGTGGTTGTTTTGTTTAAATTATAAGCCCATGTTTTCTTCTTTTTACATCTGGTGAAATCATAGCCATTCTATTTAATAATATAATTATCTGATAAATTTCAAGTTACTACAGGGAGAACCGAACATTATTGACCATCACACCCTATATGTGCATCTGTTGCTGAACTTTTTGAAATTATAGAAGCAGATGCTTGTTGGGGAACAGAGAGGAATGGCACACATTTCAGTGGCATATGGATTGAGGAGGAAGCAGAGCTCGGCATAAATAAATTGGAGCTTCTCAAGAGTTGGAAGAGCTTGTCAAAAATAGTTTTCCCTAATCGTTTATTTTATTATATTTCTGTCAGGCCATGCATACAGATATTTTTGAAACTGGATGCTGCAATTTGAAATGATCACATCTAGTTGCAAGAGTTAGTGAAATGCAGATGAAAATCAATATAGGGCCTTACATTCCTGACAACCAGTTACTCTAGGAAAATACCAGATTTACTCTTTATAAGCATCTAATAAAGTTTATGACATCTTTTGAGGCGGCACACGGTAGGCATTCACAAATTTTTGATGCTTGAATTGGCAAGAAATGCTGAACTTCTATTTAAATGCTGTTGAGTTATACAGTAATGTGTGTACTGTGAAATTCCAAATGTTCCAGCTCGTTTTAGGAAAGTCAGAGGAACCAGAGATCAAATTGCCAACATCTGCTGGATCATGGAAAAGGCAAGAGAGTTTCAGAAAAACATCTATTTCTGCTTTATTGACTATGCCAAAGCCTTTGATTGTGTGGATCACAATAAACTGTGGAAAATTCTGAAAGAGATGGGAATACCAGACCACCTGACCTGCCTCTTGAGAAATCTGTATGCAGGTCAGGAAGCAACAGTTAGAACTGGACATGAAACAACAGACTGGTTTCAAATAAGAAAAGGAGTACATCAAGGCTGTGCATTGTCACCCTGCTTATTTAACTTATATACAGAATATATCATGAGAGATGCTGGACTGAAGGAAGCACAGGCTGGAATCAAGATTGCCGGGAGAAATATCAATAACCTCAGATATGTAGATGACATCATCCTTATGGCAGAAAGTGAAGAAGAACTAAAGAGCCTCTTGATGAAGGTGAAAGAGAGAGTGAAAAAGTTGGCTTAAAGCTCAACGTTCAGAAAACGAAGATCATGGCATCCAGTCCTTTCACTTCATGGCAAATAGATGGAGAAACAATGGAAATAGTGGCTGGCTTTATTTTTGGGTGCTCTAATATCACTGCAGATGGTGATTGCAGCCATGAAATTAAAAGACACTTACTCCTTGGAAGGAAATTTATGACCAACCTAGACAGCATGTTAAAAAGCAGAGACATTACTTTGCCAACAAAGGTCCGTCTAGTCAAGGCTATGTGTTTTCAAGTAGTCATGTATGGATGTGAGAGTTGGATTATAAAGAAAGCTGAGCGCCAAAGAATTGATGCTTTTGAACTGTGGTGTTGGAGAAGACTCTTGAGTCCCTTGGACTGCTAGGAGATCCAACTAGTCCATCCTAAAGGAGATCAGTCCTGGGTGTTCATTGGAAGGACTGAGGTTGAAGCTGAAACTCCAGTACTTTGGCCACCTGATGTGAAGAGTTGTCTCATTTGAAAAGACCCTGATGCTGTGAAAGATTGAGGGCAGGAAGAGAAGGGGATGACAGAGGATGACATGGTTGGATGGCATCACAGACTCGATGGACGTGGGTTTGGGTGAACTCTGGGAGTTGATGATGAACGAGGAGGCCTGGCGTGCTACGGTTCACGGGGTTGCAAAGAGTTGAACACGACTGAGCGACTCAGCTGAACTGAACTGAGTTATACAGTGGGATAGTTATCATTCTAATTCAATGAAATTTATACTAAAATATATGTATTCATTTATATCTATCTTTCTTGTAATGACAAAGACCATCTATTTTTTAAACACCATGTGTTTTTTATAAAAAATGAAACAATGCAAATACAGTGTAGTCAATATATAATTTTTAATTAAAAAGGTAAAAATTCTATCGCATTTTAATGTTCATTCTCACATTTATTATTTTTTATATAATGTGAAATTATTTTGATTTTTTTTAATACTTTTACTTGTGTTCAACTTTCATTCCATTCAATATCAATCTGATGCTAGATTTCTGGTTTTGTTGTTTTCAATATTTGTGTGTATCTATGTGTTTAGATATGTGTCTCCAAAGTCCACTATAATCACGAACTTCAAGTATAATTATAACAAATCAATACTAGTCTATAAAATAAGACCTTAATACACCATACAAGTTCTTGCTAGTACAGAGCATGAACATATTGCAGATTTGAATCAAGTAGTTCTGTGAACAATGCCATGGGCTTTCATTTATCAAATATAAGTGGCATTGGAAATTGTATTTTCTTTATTCTCAATTTCACTATTCATCAAGGTCAAGATAAGATTTCATACTTTGATGTTTATTGAGACAATTGAATGAACTGACATTTGGGAAGAACGTATTCAGTTACATGGTCTATAAAATCAGAGGGTAGTTGCCATCGACAACCTCCTTTCTTATTGACCTCACTTCCTTTTATCCTCCCAACCATGAGTTAAAGACATGCTAGGGTGTTTCACTTCACATAGTATTCTCAAGATCAATAAGTTTCTTTCTCCTATTTCCTCCCTGATAATTTCTAAATTTGTTTTTCAAAAGCATTTCAAATAACATGACATATAGGTCACCTTCTCTACTATTCCTATAAACCTTACTGTTCTGTACATCTCTTTATTCAATTTTTAAAGTGTCACTTTACATATTATTATTTTTATCATTAATAAACTGTTAGAATTTCAAAACTAGAAGTCATATTTTATTTTACATTCTCTGCATTTAGCACAGCTCAAAGTAGGTACTAAATTCATCTGTGAGTAAGTAAATTTAATTAATCACTCAGAATCTACTTTTAGTTACTGAATTTGTATTGGACATTTACTGCAAATAAAAGCAAAATAAGCAATTCAACAGCAAAATAAACAATTCAATTTAAAAGTATAAAATGCAACAAAATAAACAGTTGTTCACTTGCCATAAAATTAGTTATATAAACTAAGAGCAGCAGAAGAGCTACCCTTGGCACAGTGGATTATAGATAATTCTTCTTCAGAAGCTTAATTGTATACATTATTGACTTCTTATCACATAAAAGAAATATAGGTCTCTCTTTTCTGATGGTAAGTTTTGTGTTCTTCTCATGGCCTCTAATTTACCTTCAATTAAATAGTCAAAAAAACAGTTAGTTTTAAGGGATTTCTTTCTTGATTAGACCACTTGGCTCTCTCTATCTTTCCATTGGGAGCATTGATACAGTCTTAGATTACTTGGAAAAATTGATAATGAATTATGCTCCTCGAGGCTGTAGTTAATTAAATTGGCTACCCTTTTGTCTTCAGCATGGCAGCTGGGGCACTGGACTACAGAGGACTAATGAATCCTACTTAAGGTAAGTCCTCAAGGGATTTGAATTCCTGCTGTCATGGAGGAATATGATTTAGATCACAAGGTTCTCCAATCTACTAAGTAGGTCAGACCCTCTATGGGAGAATTTAAAGCAATTTGGGGTCTGTTAAAATCAGAAACTGTACATTAATCAGTTATTATATCCAACAAACTTTTACAAAATACCACATTGTGAAAAAGTGCTTAGGAAATCCTTTATGTTTAATAGGTAAGCTTTTGGATCAAAGAATAATTCTGTTGGAAGCCACATGTCTCAGGATTCAAGGACTTTTAGCAAAGGACATATGCCTAAACAGGTCATCAGCTTTATACTAAAACTTTGAAAGCACTAGTCAGATAGGTGATTAAAAATGCTGTACCTGATAACAAATTACATTGGATTATGCATTTTTAAAATGTTGTACATGTTATGTGTGCCTACCAGGTTGGTGCTAAGGATAAATAAATATGCTGTGACTTTCTAATTTTTCATTTGTATTTAGTTGATAATTTTTTAGCATAACGTAAGAGCATAGAACACAAGTAGATATTTCCACATGTATTATTCACTTCAGTGAGAAATAATATTGAACTCTTCTAATGTAGATCAAACTAGAAGTGAAAATTTCCAATTAATAGTATTAATGATAATAATGAGTTATTAAGAGCTCTGAAATGGCAGACACTATAATAATCATTTGTTGATTAATTTATTAAATATTTACAAGATGATATATTTTAGTTATTATTATTACTACTATTTTAAAAACAAATTAAAAAAAAAAAACTGAGGCACAAAGGGAATAAGAAAGTTGCTCAAGGTTATGCAGCTAATCCACCCTGAAGCAAGTTTTCAATCCATGGTTACAACAGTTCCCACCCTCTAATAGAAAAAGCAACATTGCCTCCTTTTGGCAATGAATTGAAAAGTTTCACAGAGCGATGTATTTTGGATATGGTGGCATGTTAAATAAATATAGTATAATAATTTACTATTCAGTATGTACTATGAACCAGCAGCATCAGCATCATCTGGTAGATTGTTAGAAATGTAGAATCTTAGCCACAACCAGACACACTAAACCAGAATATATGTTTTGTCAAGATCCACAGTTGCTTTCAATAAATTTAAATTCAAAAATATGAGAAGCGCTGTTCAAGCACAGCGTACAAAACCATATGTGTATGCAAGCACAGTGTACACAGCCATATACTCATTTAGAATTACCTGGGAAAGGATATATATAATTGAGGTTGCCTAGAAATGAAATGAAAAAGGGGTTGAAAGGCCAGACTGTAAATCAGGTACGCCTGGTTTAAAATTTACTTCTGTCGCATATTACTTTGTAAACCTGGGCAAGATTCTTATATTTGGCCTGCTTTAGAAATCTTCACACCTACACAATGAATTTGAAAATGCCAGTTTCATAAAGAGTTGAAAGGATAAAACTAAATGCACATAAATATCAGAACACCATGTGATTGCTATCCTTGCTTAATCCATTATTTTAGTCAATTGCTGACAAGAATGGAATGGGAACTCAAGCCTTTTTAATGTTTCCTCTACATCCCAGTTGCGTCACCTAGTATTAAACTGTATATTTCTAATTAATTTTATTTAAATAGATAGTACTAGTAAATAGAGGTAGCCAACCATATGGTGAGAGAAATGAAGAGCTTGGATTTTTTTCTTATAAGGTTAATTACCCAAATGCTAATTACAGTGGAAAGTCTCACTCACAGACATATCTTGCATCTAACTGAAAAGCTTTATCTTTCCGGCTTTTCAAATATATCAGTGGTCAATAGTCCTATTACCACAAATAGAAGAATATTAAAAGGACTCCATAAATAGTATGTTTACTGTTGTTCTCCTTAGCTTTCATTATAAAATTCAACTTTCACCTTAGGTTCCAGAGCTATTTTATAAGCTGATTTCTGCATACCTCTTTTTTAGGCCTCCTTCCTTTCCTTCATACACAATTTTAACCCCAGCTTAAAGGAAAAGCTTGAAAATTCCTTATATCAAAAACTTGTTTGAGCTATTGGCTCCTTCACATTAATTTTCTACTGCATTTCCTATTTTCCTTACTGATTCATTCTGTAAACCTGCAGCACCCTACGTGATTGTCTGGAATGGACTAAGCACTGCATTATGTTGAGATATATGGTGTACTTTCTATCTTCACAAGCTTTGAGGGAGGAGATCTTTATTATTTTCTTACATTTCCAAAGCTTCTCCAAAGTTTGTTGTATTGTAAACACTCAATAAACATTTGCTTAATGGACAAGGTAACAATGTCCTCCAGAGTGGGATAAACACTTCAAAACCAAGACACCTGAAAATATGCAAATGCCATACTGATAGTGCAAATATGATTTTATATCTGAGTTAATGAATTCTGATTGACTAGAGTTTTCAAAAATGGAGCAGGAAACATTAAAATTTGTAAGTAAAATAAAACGAGGTAAATAGCAACGTACTCTGCTCTTAGAAAAGTGAACTATTTCAATCCAATATGAAAGATAATCAGAACAATTTATTAACACATTTTTTGAGACCAGAACTTTAAGGTGAAGTAGTCTTCATGAAAATCACTGGACGTGAATAATGAGAATGGAAGATAGAGGAGGAAAAATGTGTCTTATACTAACAAACATACTCTATCCTAAATGTGTTTAAAGTACATGAAATGAAAAAAAAAATTACAGGTATTTAAGTAGCAGTTCAAATTCATTTTTTCTTAGAGGAACATTGCAATTAGGGCAGCCAACAAGGTTATGAGGCAAGAAACATTTTATGAAATTGCAGAGGAAGCTGTGAATCTTGCTGTGCCAAAATAAATGAACCACAAGATAAAAATAGCGTGGAAGTAGAACAAGCAAAAGAAACGTCTCTAAAACCAACTTTGACAATTGCTTTCCCTCAGGTGAAGCAAGGAGGCCATTTGCAAAGACATAATAGGACAAAAAGTAAATAAAGGAGAATATTAACACTAGCAACATAAATGCAATGTTAAAATATAAGTATGAATATGTTCATTCTATTTTTGATCATCAAAAGAAGTAGCTATAACATAGGAGAACAATTATCGGACTATGAATTGGATGCTTAAACTATAAGTTCATCTCTGAACTTACTGGTTAGGTGACCTTGAACATGGTATTTAACTTCTGAACTTCAATCAATGAAAATCTCTAATCTGTGTGTGTGTTCACTGAATTAATAGATTTAAAAACCCCAACCCATTGTCTAAAATACAGAGTACACTTAATCTACCTCTGTATTTGGCTGCAGTTCAGTTCAGTTCAGTTGCTCAGTCATGTCCGACTCTTTGCGACCCCATGAACTGCAGCGTGCCTGGCCTCCCTGTCCTTCACCAACTCCCGGAGTTGAGTCAAACTCATGGCATGCAAGTACATAACAAAAAATTTTTCAAATCTGTTTAGTATTTATTTCATAGATAAATCCTTAAAAATGTAGCCTGTTGACAACAAAAAAATTGCAAATATTAATAGCAGATTCCTGAAACTTTATATTTGAACTGTGGTGTTTGAGAAGACACTTGAGAGTCCTTTGGACTGCAAGGAGATCCAACCAGTCCATTTTAAAGGAGATCAGTCCTGGCTGTTCATTGGAAGGACTGATGCTAAAGCTGGAACTCTAATACTTTGGCCACCTCATGCGAAGAGTTGACTCATTGGAAAAGACTGATGCTGGGAGGGATTGAGGGCAGGAGGAGAAAGGGATGACAGAGGATGAGATGGCTGGATGGCATCACTGACTCGATGGACATGAGTTTGAGTGAACTCCAGGAGTTGGTGATGGACAGGAGGCCTGGTGTGCTGCAATTCATGGGGTCGCAGAGTCAGGCACAACTGAGCAACTGAACTGAAACTTTATCTAGTGAATGTCTGCTTAAATAGTACCCCTTTGTACTTTTATTCTTACAAAATATCTACAGTATTGACAATCTTGTGCCACCAAATGAGAAAATTTGGCTTCTACTCCTTTGAAGCTCCGAGGTCTGGCCTCTTACTGAATCTTAGATATTCATTTTCAAGAGCAGTAATATCTTGACCTCCAGGGAAATGAAGAAGTAGCAACATTAGTCTAAATGTAGTCATCCCCTTGGGGGAGGTGACATGAAAGCCCACTCTCTAAAGATTTTTTCAGCCCTTCTCTCCAGTTTTTACTTGTGAGGTAGACATACTAAAGTCATCTTCCACTATTGATTAAAATAATTCAGAATCAGTTCTCAAGTCTCTCACCTTTCGTCCACTCAGCATTTGTAACCAAACAACCAAATTAAGCAAGGGATAGGAAGGGAGTTCATAAACTAAGCATCATCAACACTAACAATAATGAACATCAAAAAAACTTTGATAAGACTAAAACATTTTTAGATACACAGAAAATTATCATTATTATGTGAATTATTAAAGTAACCAAGCATTCAGATATATGTATTCCTAACAATACTGTCTAGTCAAGGCTATGGTTTTTCCTGTGGTCATGTATGGATGTGAGAGTTGGACTGTGAAGAAGGCTGAGCACCAAAGAATTGATGCTTTTGAACTGTGGTGTTGGAGAAGACTCTTGAGAGTCCCTTGGACTGCAAGGAGATCCAACCAGTCCATTCTGAAGGAGATCAGCCCTGGGATTTCTTTGGAAGGAATGATGCTAAAGCTGAAACTCCAGTACTTTGGCCACTTCATGCGAAGGGTTGACTCATTGGTAAAGATTCTGATGCTGGGAAGGATTAGGGGCAGGAGGAGAAGGGACCGACCGAGGATGAGATGGCTGGATGGCATCACGGACTCGATGGACATGAGTCTGAGTGAACTCCGGGAGATGGTGATGAACAGGGAGGCCTGGCGTGCTGTGATTCATGGGATCGCAAACAGTCAGACACGACTGAGCGACTGAATTGAACTGAACTGAACAATACTGAATCAACACAGGTACAGATTTAAAATTCAGGAAGGGGAACACATGTATACCCATGGTAGATTCATGTCAATGTATGGCAAAACTAATACAATATTGTAAAGTTAATTAATTAATTAATTAATTTAAAAGATATAAAAAGTAAAGTTTAATCTTTGGTCTTTGTGAAAAGATAAGATTATCTTAGAAATAATGGATAATCATTGTCTAGGAACAGTTGGACATAGCCTTAATAAATGTGGAATATCAGACTGAATTCATTATCAGTTCAGTTCAGTCACTCAGTCGTGTGCAGCTCTTTGCAAACCCATGAACTGCAGCACACCAGGCCTCCCTGTCCATTACCAACTCCCGGAGTCCACCCAAACCCATGTCCACTGAGTTGGTGATGCCATCCAACCATCTCATCCTCTGCCGTCCTCTTCTCCTCCTGCCCTCAATCTTTCCCAGCATCAGGGTCTTTTCAAATGAGTCAGCTCTTCGCATCTGGTGGCCAAAGTATTGGAGTTTCAGCTTCAACATCAGTCCTACCAATGAAAACCCAGGACTGATTTCCTTTAGGATGGACTAGTTGGATCTCCTTGCAGTCCAAGGGACTCTCAAGAGTCTTCTCCAACATCACAGTTCAAAAGCATCAATTCTTCAGCTCTCAGCTTTCTTTATAGTCCAACTCTCACATCCATACATGACCACTGGAAAAACCATAGCCTTGACTAGATGGACCTTTGTTGGCAAAGTAATGTCTCTACTTCTTAATATGCTATCTAGGTTAGTCATAAGTTTCCTTCCAAGGGGTAAGCATCTTTTAATTTAATGGCTGCAATCACCATCTGCAGTGATTTTGGAGCCCCCCAAAATAAAGTCAGTCACTGTTTCCACTGTTTCCCCATCTATTTGCCATGAAGTGATGGGACCAGATGCTATGATCTTAGTTTTCTGAATGTTGAGCTTTGAGCCACCTTTTGCACTCTCCTCTTTCACTTTCATCAACAGGTTCTTTAGTTCTTAACTTTCTTCCATAAGGGAAGTGTCATCTGCATATCTGAGGTCATTGATATTTCTCCTGGCAATCTTGATTCCAGCTTGTGCTTCTTCCAGCCCAGCATTTCTCATGGTGTAGTCTGTATATAAGTTAAATAAGCAGGGTGACAATATACAGCCTTGATGTACTCCTTTTCCTATTTGGAACCAGTCTGTTGTTCCATGTCCAGTTCTAACTGTTGCTTCCTGACCTCATAAACATATAATTTATGAACCTCCTACTACAGTGATTTGCTATAAAAATTTGGACACACCATTTCACAATTTAAGAAAATTCCATTTAGTTAACCAGCCTTAGACCTTGATACTGAATTCTGCCACTATTCCACCAGGTGATTATTTATTATTTGCTCTCCCTTATCTGAAAACATTTTTGTTGATGTACTACTTCATCAGAAATGAGTATTCTTTTATTCTTAGTACTTGTTCCTGGAATATACTATATACCTTTCTTATATCTGAAAAACTAAAAGAATAATTTACTATTGCTTTCAGAACACAGCATTAGAATAATCTTAATTTACTAATTTAATGAACATTTAATAAGCATTTGGGCCTCATAGGTGGCTCAGTGGTAAGGAATCCACCTACCAATGCAGGAGCTACAATAAATGTGGGTTTGATCTTTGAGTTGGGAAGATTCGCTGGAGGAGAAAATGCCAAACTATTCCACTATTCTTACCTGGAAGATCCCATGGACAGAGAAGCCTGATGGGCTACAGTCCATGGGGTCGCAAAGAGTCTGATACAACTGAATGAACAGGAGCAGGAGGAAGAGGAATAAGCACCCAGTATTATCTGGGAAATATTTTAGGAATATAAGTGTAAACAGGCTTTTGGACTGAGAGAACTTGCATTGGAGAGGCATGCTTGGGGGGTAGAAGAACAGTTTTTGTTGTTGTTCAGTCGCCTAGTTGTGTCCGAAGAACAGATGAACAGGAAAAAAAAAAAAAAGCAATCCTGTCATCAGACAGTTTACTATCTGAGCCACCTGGGAAGCCCATGTCTTATGTTCACTTCAGCTCAGTCGCTCAGTCGTGTCCAACTCTTTGCGACCCCATGAACTGCAGCACGCCAGGCCTCCCTGTCCATCACCAACTCCCAGAGTTCACTCAGATTCACGTCCATCGAGTCAGTGATGCCATCCAGACATCTCATCCTCGGTCGTCCCCTTCTCCTCCTGCCCCCAATCCCTCCCAGCATCAGGGTCTTTTACAATGAGTCAACTCTTCGCATGAGGTGGCCAAAGTAATGGAGTTTCAGCTTTAGCATCATTCCTTCCAAAGAAATCCCAGGGCTGATCTCCTTCAGAATGGATGCTGCTGCCTGTGCTCCCCTTCCTGTCCAATCAGTGGCAGCATTAGATTCTCAGGAGTAAAATGGCTTGGAACTGTGCTTGTGAGGAATCTAGGTTGCATGCTCCTTATGAGAATCATCCCCAAACCACCACTCCACTCCCCCAGCCCCCTGGTCCATGGAAAAATTATCTTCCTTGAGATCGGTCCCTGGTGCCAAAACAGCTGAGTACCACTGCTCTGCAACTCTTTATCATCTCCTTTTAATGCTATAAGGCTTCCCTGGTGGCTCAGAGGGTAAAGTGTCTGCCTGCAATTCAGGAGACCTGGGTTCGATCCCTGGGTCAGGAAGATCCCCTGGAGAAGGAAATGGCAACCCACTCCAGTACTCTTGCCTGGAAAATCCCATGGACAGAGAAGCCTGGTAGACTACAGTCCATGGGATCGCAAAGAGTCGGACAGGACTAAGCGACTTCACTTTCACTTTAATACTATAATCCTTGCCCAAGGATTGGTTCCATCTGCTTCTGACGCAAATTCTAAAGGACCGTAAAAGGGCAGAAAAGAGGCACTGACCCTGATCCAGGAAATCACCACCCATTTCCATGAATCTAAGTGACCATGACCTCTGCCCCATTCTGTCCCTTTAGCCCCTTCTCCTATGAAAAGCTTGTCCTTGTCTATGGGAGAAGGTGCTTTTAGAGCAAGAGCTCCTGCTTCTCCATTCCTTGGTCAATGAATACTTCTTCCGTCTACTGCTATAAAAAGTAATTTCACCTTGTTGACGCCATTAACAACCTGTCAGGGAAAGAAGCAGACTTTATTGGTGACAGTTCCTGTGTGGAGTCAGAAAGAAAACACCCGAGAAACAGCAAGAAGAACAATGAGAGAGGGATCACATAATTTCTCATCTGTAAATCACAGTAATCTTACCCACAGAAGTGAAATGAGGATGAATGGATGTCTCATTTCACAGGGAAATTCAGAGTTTCAATTACTTTTTTCATGGAAGAACTCATCCAGAGGGAGAATAGGGAAGCAGAAGCCTGGGGAGAGGGATTACAAGCCCCATCCCTCTCCAGATTGCTCTGAAGACTGTCCACATTTCCTGCTTTTCTAGTAAAATCTGACCTGCTTTCTGATCCTCACACCGAGTGTGCTTGCTCGAGGGTCTCCCAAGTTCCTGGAAATGACAGTCTCTAAAATACATAGGTGTTTGGCAATAACAGGTTCAGTATAATATTGTAAATTGTTTTTAAAAATCACCTGAATTGTTGTGGGGATTTATTTCATTATCTAAAACTCAATTCTAGGGACAAATAATCTGTGGACAGGCACTGATCTTCATTATTCTTTCTGATTAGAGATGAGAGAGGCAGATGGCAGTGAGTCTGTCTCTTATACACATCTAGATGTGTATAAGAGACAGTTCCAGTCCTGTGGCCACTGCTGAGTTTTCCAAATTTGCTGGCAGATTGAGTGCAGCACTTTCACAGCATCATCTTTCAGGATTTGAAACAGCTCAACTGGAATTCCATCACCTCCACTAGCTTTGTTCATAGTGATGCTTTCTAAGGCCCGCTTGACTTCCCATTCCAGGATGTTTGGCTCTAGGTGAGTGATCACACCATCGTGATTATCTGGGTTGTGAAGATCTTTTTTGTACAGTTCTTCTGTTTATTCTTGCCACCTCTTCTTAATATCTTCTGCTTCTGTTAGGTCCATACCATTTCTGTCCTTTATTGAGCCCATCCTTGCATGAAATATTCCCTTGGTATCTCTAATTTTCTTGAAGAGATCTCTAGTCTTTCCCATTCTGTTATTTTCCTTTCTTTGCATTGATCACTGAGGAAGGCTTTCTTATCTCTTCTTGCTATTCTTTGGAACTCTGCATTCAGATGCTTATGTGTTTCCTTTTCTCCTTTGCTTTTCACCTCTCTTCTTTTCACAGCTATTTGTAAGCCCTCCCCAGACAGCCAGTTTGCTTTTTTGCATTTCTTTTCCATAGGGATGGTCTTGATCCCTGTCTCCTGTACAATGTCACGAACCCCATTCCATAGTTCATCAGGCACTTTATCTATCAAATTTAGGCCCTTAAATCTATTTCTCACTTTCACTGTATAATCATAAGGGATTTGATTTAGGTCATACCTGAATGGTCTAGCCGTTTTCCCTACTTTCTTCAATTTAAGTCTGAATTTGGTAAAAAGGATTTCATGATCTGAGCCACAGTCAGCTCCCAGTCTTGTTTATGTTGACTATATAGAGCTTCTCCATCTTTGGCTGCATAGAATATAATCAATCTGATTTTGGTGTTGACCATCTGGTGATGTCCATGTGTAGAGTCTTCTCTTGTGTTGTTTTAAGAGGGTGTTTGCTATGACCAGTGCATTTTCTTGGCAAAACTCTATTAGTCTTTGCCCTGCTTCATTCCGCATTCCAAGGCCAAATTTGCCTGTTACTCCAGGTGTTTCTTGACTTCCTACTTTTGCATTCCAGTCCCCTATAATGAAAAAGACATCTTTTTTTTGGTGCTAGTTCTAAAAGGTCTTGTAGGTCTTCATAGAACCCTTCGACTTCAGCTTCTTCAGCGTTACTGGTTGGGGCATAGACTTGGATTACTTTGATATTGAATGGTTTGCCTTGGAAACAAACAAAGATCATTCTGTCATTTTTGAGATTGCATCCAAGTACTGCATTTTGGACTCTTTTGTTGACCATGATGGTTACTCCATTTCTTCTGAGGGATTCCTTCCCGCAGTAGTAGATATAATGGTCATCTGAGTCAAATTCACCCATTCCAGTCCATTTTAGTTCACTGATTCCTAGAATGTCAATGTTCACTCTTGTCATCTCTTGTTTGACCACTTCCAATTTGCCTTGATTCATGGACCTGACATTCTAGGTTCCTATGCAATATTGCTTTTTACAGCATCGGACCTTGCTTCTATCACCAGTCACATCCACAGCTGGGTATTGTTTTCGCTTTGGCTCCATCCCTTCATTCTTTCTGGAGTTATTTCTCCACTGATCTCCAGTAGTGTATTGGGCACCTACTGACCTGGGGAGTTCCTCTTTCAGTATCCTATCATTTTGCCTTTTCATACTGTTAGAAGATAATAACTGTGACAGAGAAGAAGAGAGTCAGAGGAGGAAAATAAGCATCTGGTAGCAGAGTGGGATGCTATTCACTGAAGCTGCATAATTGGAGAGACCCAAGATAAATGAGACAGAAGCCACATTGCTTTCTAGGGAAGAGTGTTTTAGGTAAAGGGAACAGCAAGTGCAAAAACCCCAGATTTACAGCCTGAAGCAGTGTGAATGGAGCAAGTGGACTAGAGGGAGAGTGGTAGGGGACAAGGGAAATTGGTAAGAAAGGAACCAGAGTGAATAAGGACTTACAGGCTGCTGCAAAGAAGGTCAACTTTTCACTAAAATGAGAACCATTGCAGGGTTTATCACAGAACAATGATACGATCTGACATTCATTTTAAAAGAATAGCTCTGATTGCTGCACTGAGTATAGCCTTAGCCTATTAGGAAGTTGTGACCATCTGCTCAGCTTATTGGATGAGTGGAAGGAATGAGAACTAGTCAAACTAATTTGATGATGGTAGGATATGTCCTCTGCAGAAAAGTGAGGAACCAAGAATGATTCAATGTCATGTTGATGACAAGAGTCAGTGGACATTTTTCAGTCCATTGATGAAGTCAATGTTCACATCCCCCAGCCCCAGTGTAGTTCTTGCCTGCAAAGTCCTAGAGAAACACAGTCAAACATTTACTCTCTGCTTTTCCACTTGTATGCATGGAAAAGTTCCATTTCTGCTCCCCACTGATCAGGAAGTCATCATGACTGAGGAAGAAAATCTATTGAGCACAAACCATGTGCTATGAATCACAATACTCATGTTATATGTGTGAATTCATTAGCTTTCATAAAATTCCCATATGATAATTATACTTATAGGTATATTTCTATGGAACTTATACTCACACTTTATAAATAAAGGATACAAACTCTATAAAGGGACTATATGATTTACTCAGGGTCTTCAAAATGGATATATTAAAGCTTTGAGTTCAGATATGTGTGCTTTCTGAAAAAGCCAAATAATCTCACTAATTGCATATTGTATGCATGCTTATTTTTAAAAGTGAATTACCAGAAGCTAGCTATATTTTCAATTATCTGAACATAACACATTGCAGAGTTCTTATATGATTACCTATATTACTGATGATGTGTTAACCTGGAACTACTTATGCTAAGCTTTGTTAAGATCAGAACAGGTCCCAGGCACTGCAGTGAGAGTGAATCCACAGGTGTAGGTGAAGAAGTCCTACCTGGAGATTATGGGGGACTTAGGGCAAAGGGTAGGAGCTAGATGTGTGTGTCAGAGCTTGTGTGTTTGCATACACATATATGTAAGACTTTGATTAAATGGTAGACTTGACAAATATCATGTTTCCATTGCTAATTTGACTTAGTCTTGTATCTAGGCCAAGCTTCAACTTTTCCTGTGACTCCTAGTTAGGTTTCCAAATATATATATGTTAGCTACAGATCTGTACCGTTCCTCTGCATATTTATTTCAACTCTAACAATTTTGAATGGTATTGCTGTAGCATTGTCTTTCAAAGAAGTACATAATCAATATATCTTAATCTAGAGTGCCTTTGTTCCACTCTATAGCAGTAATATAGATTAAACACACCCTTAAAAGTGGGAAACAACTTAATATCAGACAATTGGAAGCAAGAGTCAACTCCAAATGGAGACATATTTTTTGTCTTCAACTTAATCATTATCCACCTTGTAAGTATTTCATTTTTTGCTATTTAAATTTAGCACTAGTTTAAGATATTACTCTCTAGTTTTATATTTTATATGATAATTTATAATACTTCATTTGTATTTATAATAATCATGGTTAGGATCAGCTGTAAATTCATTATGCATACAAAGTTTAAATAAATAGTTAGAAAATTACCTGAACAAATCAGCAGAACAACCAGGCACTTTGTATTTTGCAATTAGTGGCAGATAAAGTTCTTAAAATCCAGTTTATTCTGCACAAGAAAAAAAAATGTATGTAATTATGAGAGCCGTTTCTAAGCTATCTAAATCACCCATGATTGGCAACTTAGTCTTTTGTATACAGTTTTATTTGGTTGATTTTGCATATTCTGTCAATTAAATGTGCCAGGAATTCCTCTCATAGGCACTTTAAATGAATAGCATTATAAAAGAAAGCCTGGCCTTAAACCTCAGGGCAAGAACACCAGGCCCTGTACCATGTTAATTGTTGGGATTTGTTGTTGTTGTTGTTTGTTTGTTTGTTTTATTGGGGTGTAGTTGCCTTACAATGTTGTACTAGTTTCTACTTTACAACAAAGTGAATCAGCCATATGTATACATGTATCACTACCTCTTGGACCTCCCTCTTACCTTCCCCATCCCACCCTTCAAGGTCATCACGGAGCACCAAGCTGAACTCCTGTGCTATACATCAGGTTCCCACTAGCTGTTTTATACATGGTGGGGTATATGTCAATCCCAGTCTCCCAATTTACCCCACTCCCTGTTCCCCCCGCCCCATGTCTACAAGTCCGTTCTCTACGTATGTATCTCTAGCCCTGCCCTGCAAATAGGTTTATCCATACCATTTTTCTAGATTCCACATATGTATTAATAGACAGTATTGCTTTTCTCTTTCTGACTTACTTTAGACAGACCCTCAGTCCATCCATGACTCTAAAAGTGACCTAATTTCGTATTTTACTTCAATTAGGGACTTAAATAGATTGGAGTTCTGTATTGAGAAGAATGTGCATATATTAGCTTACTGAGAAAAATATTATAACGGGACAGATATATCAATTCTGTTTATGGATGGTCAGTGTCTGTTAGACATACCTTACTTTGCCCACCCTACAATCTCTTCAGCAATGTGCCCTGAGGGCTTCTATATAACAGAAAACTTCCAGGAGCCAACGTATGACAGAAAGGGATCAAAAGTAAAAGAACTAAAATCCTTCTAACCTGTCTTACTTAACAATGATGATGTTACCAACAATCTTCATGGCCAATGCCTCCTTCATTTTAACAACCCTCCCATGAAGCCTATACTAGGTTTAGCTAGACTGGCAGTATTTGGTGCCTATGTGTCTCAGGGGGTTAACCACATCACTTGCTGAAGGAAGATCTAAAGAAGAGTGGCATGCTAGTCTGTTCTTTCTATTTTTAATCCCTGCTGAAAGAGAAAACTCTGAAACTGCGTGTGTGTGTGATGGGTGTATACACATATATATGTATACATATGAATCCAAATTATTCAAATTGGAGGGAAAAGCTTTTGCATATTACAAGAATATGAAAATTATATTTTAAATTTATATATGTATATAATGATTATATCATTTTTTTAAATCTCTATATTTTAAAAAGACACAGAGACTTTGACTGGAAGTTTTATATTAGTGCTGGGGACCTTACTTTCTGATCTTATGTGATATCTACATCAATATCTATCTACTTATATACAGATAGAGACATAAATCATTTTAACCTTTAGGCTTCTCTGGTGGCTCAGACAATAAAGAATCTGCCTACAATACAGGAAACCCAGGTTCACTTCCTAGGTTGGGAAGATCCCCTGGAGGAGGACATGGTAATTCACTCCAATATTCTTGCCTAGAGAGTCCCATGGACAGAGGACCCTGGCGGGCTACAGTCCATGGGTTTGCAGAGTCAGACACAACTGAGTGACTAACACACACACACATACACACCCACAGTAATATTAATTGTATATGAGTCATTATCCAGGAAAGAGAAAAGTCCTGAATATATCTTGGGGGTGGGGAGAGCAGTACCCAGAAGTATGAACATATTAGTGGTTCTGGGGATAGATCTAGAACAGGTAAAGATTCTAAGAGATATTTTAATAAGAAAGACAGGATGAATGCTGCATATTTTATATTGTATTAGGACAGATACAGTTATTTTGTGTTTGATGTAATAATATAGGCTGAAGGTTCAGATGGAGAAGGAAATGGCAACCCACTCCATTGTTCTTGCCTGGAGAATCCCAGGGACAGAGGAGTCTGGTGGGCTGCAGTCTATGGGGTCGCACAGAGTCGGACATGACTGAAGCAACTTAGTAGCAGCAGCAAGATTCAGAAAACAGCATTATAATGTTGATAGTCTTACTTAGCCATCAAACAGGCCATTAAGCTTAGAGTACAAGTCACATTTCTCACAGCAACACAGAACTAGCACTTCATGTAAAAGTAGAATACGGACTCATCAATCAAAACAATGCTATCAGATGAGTTTCTGAAATTTAATATGAGCAAATGGATTTTATTTACTTTATTTTATTTACTTTATTTTGCTATCTGTAGAGTGAGTGTCCATTTTATCTGTTCCTTTTTAAGTTGAGCTGACTCAGGCATAAGCCACGCTCCATACCAGCTATTTAAATAAATGTATAAATGCCAGCAGCTATTTCCAAAACTGAGCAGAATTTTCCTACTGCTTTCTATCTCACTCTCTCCTTAACCACTCTGATCACAATCACACACAACACACACACACACACACACACACACACACACACACACATTCTTGCTCTTGTCCCATTCATGTATTGTTTCCTAGGCCATAAAGCTGACTCTATAAATCAGGTTTTAATATTAATTTTACTTCCATTCAATTTTGATGACTTTCCACTTCCTATGTCCTCAGAGTAGATTGAACTTCTGAAATTATTATGATTTTGTTCCATCTTTAGTTTCTGTGTCCCGCGTAGTACGTGCATGCCTGCTAAGTCACTAAGTCATGTCTAACTCTTGGCAACACCATGGATGGCAGCCTGCCAGACTCCCCTGTCTGTGGGATTTTCCAGGCAAGATTACTGGAGTGGTTTGTCATTTCCTCCTCCAGGTCCCCTGTAGTACTGTATGAAAGAAAGTGAGTGTTAGTTGTTCAGGTGTGTTGGACTCTTTGTGGTACCAGACCGTGGCTTGTTAGGAACTGGGCTGCACAGCAGGAGATGATCAGCAGGCAAAACTAAAACCATCCCCCAGTGTCCCCGTCTGTGGAAAAATTGTCTTCCGCTAAACCAGTCCCTGGTGCCAAGAAAGTTTGGAGACCACTACTGTAATTTATTAAGTGTGCAATAGCATTATGTTAAGTAAAACAATGACATAACTTCTTTTAAAACACGAATCACCAGTCCAAGTTCAATGCATAATACAGGATACTTGGGGCTGGTGCACTGGGATGACCCAGAGGGATGGTTTGGGGAGGGAGTGGGAAAGGGATTCAGGATGGGAAACACATGTATACCCGTGGTGGATTCATGATGATGTATGGCAAAACCAATACAATGTTGTAAAGTAGTTAGCCTCCAATTAAAATAAATAAATTTATATTAAATATAAAAAATAAAACACTATTGCTAAAAAATACTATGATTTGAGTCTGAAGTGAATAATTTTTTTTTTTTCTGGTAGAGAATTTGAGATATTATGCCGATTACCACTGTGACACAGAAACAGGAAATGAGCAAATACTGTTGGAAGAAAGATTCAAACAAACTTACTTGGCATAGGGTCCCTACAAACTTCAGTTTGTACAAAACCAAACCAAATGAGAAAACAACAACAACAACAACAAATAACTGCTGCCCTCCCCCTCCCCACAAAAAAAGTCTAGTAATATCTGTGAAGCACAATAAAGTGAAGTGCAGTAAAATGCAGTTGGTTTGGGTGGATAGGGGAACAACAAATGTGAGAAATTAGTGCATTCCAGGCATAGCCAAGTGTGCTTAGAGCCAAATGAACAAGAAGAGTCTTCTGTGTTTGCCATTGAACAATCAGATGACTGTGCATATCATTTTTTTTCTCTTTGGAAGCCTTTAGTTCTAGTCTTTGTGCTTCATGTGCTGAAGTTTCAAAGCAGGTTAGTTTTCAATCAAAAATGTTTATCCCTCAATTATTGGGGAATTTGCTTTAAAACATATATATACAGTCAACTCTCAGTATTCTCAGAGTTTGGTTCCAGTACCCACAGTAATCAAAACCCGTAGATGCTCAAGCCTCATACAGTTGTTACTGCATATCCATGGGCTCCGTATCCACAGATTCAACCAAACAGTATCCATCACGGCTGGTTGAATCCATGGAAGGGCAAGCAGAACCTGCAAATGATGAGGGCTGATTGTACTGCTTTTAAAGTCTCCTGCCCGTATACACACTGCTATACATAAAACAGACAGCCAACAAGGACCTTCGGTATAGCACAATAGGAACTATACCCAATATTTGGTTGGAAGGTTGGATGGCATCACCAACTCAATGGAAATGAGTTTGAGCAGGTTCTGGGAGATAGTGAAAGACAGGAAAGCCTGGTGTGCTGCAGTCCATGGGGTCACAAAGAGTCGGAACCGACTGAGCAACTGAACACGAGAAAAAATCAATCTTTTGTAATAGCCTCTAAGAGAAAATAATCTGATAAAGAATATATATGTATGTATACATAGATATATATAACTGAATCACTATGTTATATACCTGAAACTAATACAATATTGTAAATCAACTATTACTTCAATAAAAAATTTAATATTATGCCCTATTTTATCTGTTATCTTTTTTATTCAATTCTTAATAGACAAATGTTAAATCTCCAGTATTTATCCTTCAGTTTTCTTGATTCTTATTTCCTGTTGTCTATGTTTTTGTATTTTTCTTTTAATTTTCTGCCAGAATTTTTTTGTTTTAACTTTCAGTGTTTTACTCACTATTAGAACATTCTGATTGTATTAGCAGATACAAATTATACTTTCTTATTCTCATCCGCTTCCTTTCATAAAGCATTTCTTTCTTATTTCATTAGGGCAATAGTCTCCATCATCCCTCTGAAACAAAGTTTTTGGAAGTATTTCACCCCACATTTCAGTCTGGTATCTTATCTCTATTCAATTTTGTGACTGCTATCCCCAATGTCAGAGCCTCTTTTGTTCACGTTTTCTTTGGAATAGCCACCTAGTCTTTAGAGTTTGCAATTATATAGTCTCTGTTGCCACTATCCTTGGAAGAAAAGTTATAACCAACCTACACAGTATATTCAAAAGCAGAGACATTTCTTTGCCGACTAAGGTCTGTCTAGTCAAGGCTATGGTTTTTCCTGTGGTCATGTATGGATGTGAGAGTTGGACTGTGAAGAAGGCTGAGCGCCGAAGAATTGATGTTTTTGAACTGTGGTGTTGGAGAAGACTCTTGAGAGTCCCTTGGACTGCAGGGAGATCCAGCCAGTCCATTCTGAAGGAGATCAACCCTGGGATTTCTTTGGAAGGAATGATGCTGAAGCTGAAACTCCAGTACTTTGGCCACCTTCTGCGAAGAGTTGACTCATTGGAAAAGACTCTGATGCTGGGAGGGATTGGGGGCAGGAGGAGAAGGGGACGACAGAGGATGAGATGGCTGGACGGCATCACGGACTCAATGGACGTGAGTCGGAGTGAACTCCAAGAGATTGTGATGGACAGGGAGGCCTGGCGTGCTGCGATTCATGGGGTTGCAAAGAGTCAGACACGACTGAGAGACTGAACTGAACTGAACTGTTGCCACTATTCTACTCCATCACTGTAGCATAATAGCAGCCACAGTGAAAGTGAAAGGTGCTCAGTTGTGTCTGACTCTTTGTGACCCCATGGACTATACAGTCCATGCAGTTCTCCAGGCCAGAATACTGAGTGGGTAGCCTTTCCCTTCTGCAGGGGATCTTCCCAACGCAGGGATCGAACCCAGGTCTCCCATATTGCAGCCATACATACCTGTAGATGTCTGAGTATGGCTATGTTCCAAAATGGTATTTATGTTATGAGAACTGAGTATATTTTTAACTGTAATTAAATTTTTTCCAGCTATTAAAAATAATTAATAGCTTGTGGGTCACACAAAAACAAGCAGCAAGCTGAATTTGACCCACAGGTCATAATAAATAATTGCCTTCTGACATATAACTAGTTTGCTCCAGGGTTAAGCATAAATCCTTCACAGCACAAAGGTAATTCTTTTTCCATTTTAATTTCTATATGGTCCTACCGAAACCAAACATTTCTCAACTCTCTTTGCAAATCTCTAATTTAGTCTTTTTTTCAAGAAGATAGAAATGCCAATGTGGAAGAAGACAGAAAACATCTGAAGCAGTTTTTATTCTTCTTTCGTTCCTTTTCAAAAGCATTGTCAAGTGGTATCCAGATATTGCTCACATTTTCCTGCCCTCTGTCTGAAGGTGAAATTCTTCAAATGTCTGACTGTCCAAAAGCCAACAACTGACACAGTTCACTGGTGTAGGAGTACAGGCTGATTTTCTAAGGTAAGAAAATCATTATTTTCTTTTATTAAAAGAGATTTGTGGATATTGTAGTTCTCTTTTGCTAAAAATAAGTGGTCATAAGAGACACAACGACCTTGGCCTACTATGGTATTTATTACTGCTGTTTGTTAGATATGTATACCTTCCTGTCATCTGATAGTGTGTTATTCCCAGTTCCCTTGTACTTTGATAGAACCATGTAATCATACTAGTCAATGAGTTGTGAGGAGAAAGCTAAGTGTGCCACTTCTAGGTTAAGCATTTAATTGTTTCTATAACACCTTCTGCTATATAACCCTGATCAGAACAAGTGGATATATTTTGGACTGTTGCTTTTCCATCACTTTAGGTCCCACAGTGAAAATTATGATAACATGGAAAGATATTTGGAGTGAACATCACATAAAGCAAATAAGAAATGTCTGTTGTTTTAGGCAACTAAGGTTTGTCATTGCTGGGGATGGGGTGGGGTGGTATTCATTTATTACTGTCATATAAATTTCCCTTTCCTAATTGATGTATTTATTTGGCTTAAGTATAAAATCTGTTAACCCCAGTAGCCTTTGTAAGAAAGACAACCATTTCACAAAGAAAATTATACTGAAGACATTTACTTCCATATGTTATTTTCCAAGTGGATATGCACTATGCACAAGATTATATTTGGTCTACTATGATCTTCCAGGTCTATTTGATCTACTTTATCATGGGTTACCTAGTGGGATAGCCTTTGCTATAAGGAGCAAAGGAAAAGGCTTGAGCATATGATTCTTGATCTTGACATCACAAGTTAAACTCCGGCAATATTCTTTGTTGGTTTGTAACATTTATTAATACTTGCTTCTTAGAAAGTAGTTTTCTTTTCTTTCTTTTCTTTTTTACAAATTACAAAAAAAAGTAAATATAAGGCAGACATCAGATGAAATACTCTGTCTTTTGAGATTCAAATGGAAATGCCTCCCATCCCAAAAGTCATTGGGACATTCTTCCCAGTACTCAAGATGACAGATTTTTTGTGAGACATTTATATTGAAAAATAATATTTGATGTTACCAAAAAGGAATAAGTGTTTTTTGTTGCTTTGTTTTTATTTTAAACATCTGTGTAAAAATCTATGTATGCAACAACTAAAGCAAATATCAACAAAGATGACCTATTTAGATGATAATATGCTGTTAATAAAATCATAGAGTAGAAAAGAGCCACTGAATGGGGAAGTCAAATTTGAAGAGATGCCAAAAAATGTAGCTGACATGATTGCAAGAAGAGAAAAGAAAGTGTGACTTAGAAACACCTGAAGTATCACAACTAAGAATAGTGGATTTTCAAGTAGTGAATGGTTCACATTTTATTCATTTTTGTAGTGTACAAATTAGGCTAGAAACTTTGCTTTTGCTACTGACTATTTAAGATCCTAATGAAAGCAGTTAGATTATGTAAAGTGACTAAATAGTTTATGCACATAAGATATCTTTTCATGCCAGAGTTAAATCCCCAAAGCTGGACATGACAGGTAGATTTATGAGATTCTAGTGGGAGAAGTTGCACACGATTCTTTCAGAGGTGCATCTGTGAGGTAAGGCATGAGAATACAACAAATTCAGTATTTAAATAAAGAAGGAAACCAGTAGACCAGCAGTGTGACATTAAGCTAAACACTGGCTTAATAAATGTGATATTATGGCACTACATATCATACAACTGTTCTTTAAATATTTCTAGTTTGTCATTTCCAAAATATTATTATACTCATTATTTTATTTATATTTTAAAACATTTTATTAAATATACTTATGATTATATATTTTGTCTTTTGTCACTGGCCTGTAGTTTTAGCATTGTGCTCATGTTGAGTTACTAAGTCATGTTCTACTTTTTTGTGACCCAGTGGTTTGTAACCTACCAGGCTCCTCTATCCATAGGGTTTTTCCAGCAAGAATACTGGAATGGGTTGCCATTTCCTCCTCCAGGGAATCTTCCTGACCCAAGAATCTAACCTGGATCTCCTGCATCACCTGCATTGGCAGGTGGGTTCTTTACCACTGAGCCACCATAGTAATAGTAAGTACTTCTGTTTGCAGCTATAGAATTCCAATCGTAACATCTACTAACATCAAGAGAGCTTTTAGGGCTCCAAATCAATTTATTTGATTCAACTCAGATATCACACAAAATAAATCTATTATATGTGAATGGTGAGCCAATTATAGCAAGAACCTTGTTAAAACATATGAAGTCTTAAGAATTGGTACTTAAAAATAAAAAGAATTCAAATGTATTAAAATAGCAACAAAGGATAATACCATCTTGCATAAGTGAGGAATAAAAAAATCTACCGGTACTTTTTGAGTAATATACTTAACAGAAATAAACAGAACTTGTAAAGATATACCATTTTTTATATTCATGAACCTTTGAAATGACTAAACAGAAACTAAGGGAAAATCATAGATATTTTATGTAAGATAATTATCATACTATGCATGTCATTTTAAAATAATAATATTGTCTTTGTTTCATAAAAAGTGACCCTGTACTGTCACAAAACCAATACATGAAATTTCACTTTTGTACCTGATTTGTGAACAAATTTGTCCCATAAAAGTTCCCTTACCCATGAAGCTTATTTATGTTAATTCTAAATAAAAAGTCTTTTTCAATCCTAAAGAAAACAGTCATGATGCTTATCAAAATATTTTATAAACAATCAAAGTATAAGAAATATACATTTAGATATAAAAAGATACATCTTTATTCTCTTCATATACCTTTGCATACAGAAGAATGGGTATTTATAATGGCTCAGGGAGGAAAAGGAATATTGTTTTACCATTAACTCTACCCCAAAATGTCCTTTTGAGGAATAAGGACAACAGATAATAAGGCAGAGCAGTAAGAACAAACTTAGAGTCACTTTTAGTTTGATTTGAATTTAATAGAAGAAGCTGTGGAGTAAATGGGAATAAAAACACTTTGAATACACAAACTTTATATGCATGCAAGATAAAAGTGTTTAAAATGTGACTGATTAAGTGCATATTAGTGAGATTGCATATATTTGATGGAAGACTGAGATTGGAGCAAGAATTAAACTACAGCAGTAGCAAACACAATATCTGCCTTGCTTGGTTGTAAATTCAAGAATACACACAAATTATGGTTTAAAAATACCTTCTTTCTGTCCAAACATATTGTAAACCAAACTTGTTGGCTTCTTAGTCCCTCAGGGAAATTTGTGAACATTGATGTTTTCTTTATATATTCATTAAAAGCAATTATTGCTGTCACCTCCTCACCAAAATCAAAGAATCATGCCAATTTATCCTTAATTACCAACAAATGTGTTCACTAATGTTATACTTCTTTTCCAAACTTTGTTAGCAACCTATGGTAGGAAATAAAATGTTTTTAAAAAACCATAATATTCGGTTTTCCTTCAAGAAGTTATTTATTATCCCAATCATCAGGTAGATGTAGAGTGAGGCAAATCCACTGTATGTATATATGCAAATAATGATACCAGTCAAGAAAGAGTTGAGTAGATACTGACGATGAAGTCTAATAAATACTCAAAAGCTATTTTCCTTCAGATAATCATTACTGATGATGTACAAATACTAGACTTTCAAGCCAGTGTTGCAATTTGTCAGTGTTAGTTAGCCCCACAGAGCAGTGAAGAGCTATGGATAACTACTAGTTATTCTTTAAAACGAAAATCAAAGGTAGAAACAAATGATCTCATTGGAAACCAGAATTTATTATGGACAGATCACCATCATATCAAAGAATGCTTTTCTAAAATTTTTATAAGATGCTTTAAGAAAAGCAAGGTTTTTCATCTATTTTTTTAAAATATCAAATATTTTAAATGATAATAATTCAATAGTTTAAGTGTAATTTATTCAAATAAATGTTGATTATTTGTTTATGAAAATGTTGCCCATTGACACAAACATTCAATTAATTTTCAAGATTAGAATTTTTATCCAGTTTATAAATTAAAGATTTGAAAGCTCTCAAGCATTTATTAAGAATCACATTCAAGCAAGCAGCTTTCTTACACTGATAATTTATTTTTCATCTGGGCTTCCAATTTGTTGAAGAAGTAGGTTAATATAATATGGGAGAGGGATTTATTTGATGAGGTTAAAGTTTGTAGGAAAAATATGAAATTAAACAAATATTGCTCATATTTATTGGCCATAGGCTAAAATTCTAATACTTGAGAACCATCTTAAATCTTTTTCTCTCTCTTAAGTTAACCGGTTATACTATGTATGGGTGAAAAGGAAAACATTGCTGCTTCTGGGAGGACAAAATTCCATTTTGCATGCCTTCTTGATGATAGCTCATTAGTGCAATGCTTAACAGAATACAAACTACTACTTGCATTTTCACATGTTAAAGGAGTTTTCATATGTTAAACACTATAACTGTATAAAAAGAAACTCTTACATAAGTCAGAACAGCAGAGCATCTGAGAGGAAGAGAGACATTCAACCTTGCTGGAGTATTAACATTCAGACACTTGGAAGGAGCAGTATGTGAAAGAACATAGGGGGTTAAGAGAGTATTTGGCAGTAAAGGACTATAATTTGGCAAAGTTGGAGCACAATTCTGCCTGAGCTTGGAGGGAATAGAGGCTGGTTCAAAAGACTGTCTTATGAAGAACATTCTCGATAACTATATTTAGCCCATTAAGTGATAATCCATAAATCACATTATATCATCCTGCCTTACTCACCTTTCTAGGGCACCAGCCATGAATAGCTGGTAGAATTGTAACTGGGACAAAACGTCCTGCTATTGGAAAGTGTTCAGATCTTGTTTAGAAAGAATATACAGGAGGGGGGACATGAAGCAAGGATTCTCTCTTAGTCTATAGAATAGGGGCTCCCTTGTGAGAAGAGAAAATTTAGAACGTACACAGGTCAAATCTCATTCTAGTGACAACTAGTGAGGGTTATGCCCTCCTTATATTTGTGTTAAGATACCCAACCAAGGTTTTGGCTGCCTTTTTATTTTTAACCTTAGGAAGATATGAAGAAAGACTGAGAAAGGAAAGAATTTCCTGTGCTGAATAACTTTTGACAATGATTTTCATTCTAAATGATGTTTAAAAGCAGTGTTATTCTTGACCATTATCTAGGATCTTAAAATAGTTTCAGTGTAGTGCACTATTCATTATAATGATGTTCCTTTTGTAATGAATTTAGAACTTATTTGGTCAGAAATAGCACCAAATCGGATTGGATAAACACAAATTTTGCTGAAGTTATGAAAAAATATTCATTATCATAGAAGTTTCTAGGAGACAAAAAGTGTATCAAAATGGCAACATAATAGCTTATATTGTTTGCTCCTTGGAAATGTCTCTGCTTTGAAATTTCAATTTAGAGTTTATATTGCCATAAGAAATATTCTGGATGGAATAGTACTTGAAGCAAATATTATTTTTCTAGTAATTGTAGAAGAATGGAAGTCCCAAAACCAGCTCATAAGTGAGGACATATAAATTCAAACCAAGATCCTGTAAAATGTTTCAGTTTTATTACACATCTATGATAACTCATTAAAAAGAAAATAAATACATGTATTTGGGGCTTTCCATATAGAATTTCAATTTACCTCATTTTTATTTGCTATAATTTAATTTTTAGTGTAGCTTTCTTTTTGACTTTCTTTTTAGGGCAATTGTTTATGTTTGCCCAAAATAATTGTTTTACAAAGAAAACATGTACCATACCATAATAATGCATAGAGTTATGATCCTCTTGTCATTCACAGTGAAACTTGCTTACTTGATGAACAATCTCCTTATATAGAGCCCTTTTAAAATTGTACTCAATAAAAACATTTGAACTTACTTCAAATGAAAATTTTTAGCTTTAAAGACACTATACCTTAGTCTTACTAATCCATCACATTACTTTACTTTTTAAAAATTTTATTTCACAATATTCTTCTAAGTGATAGCCAGTTTATCTTCTAATTAGCTAAAACATCATCTGTTGAATGATCTGTTTCATTCTGGTCTTTGAAAGATGAACATTCTTTTTTTTTTTTTTTTTTTTTTCTTTTCAGACAGTAAAATTCTTACCAATAACCTGTTTTTATGGTGTTGGCTTAGTTAGTAATACACTGCAGTACTTTATAGTACAACGAACCAGGTGTCCTCCCCTTAAAAGAAAATTTTAAGTAAGGAAAGAGCATATTGGGAGACAATTTTTCTCTTTACCACCATTTACATTTATCTTTTAAGCTTTTTATTAAAAAGTATGCTGCGATGTTGATAATGAGTGATGTTGAGCATCTTTTCATGTGTTTGTTAACCATCTGTATGTCTTCTTTGGAGAAATGTCTATTTAGCTCTTTGGCCCATTTTTTTGACCCAATTAAAGTAAATAAATTTAAATTAAAAAGAAAAAGAAGTATGCTATCTTATTTTACACATTCTGCTTTTAGAGCCTTCTGCTACTTAGATTAGGTATCCTATTTAAATATATTTCATGTAAAACAAGAAGTTTAATATTCCAAGATTTAACTAGTTTTACACAGACTGCCTTCACATTCATCTCCTAAAATGGGAAGCTCCACTTGTTGACATTTCATAATTATTTTTTTATTTTAAAAGATACTTGAAAGTAAAATGCTTATTCTGCCTGAAAACAATTTTTTCAACTGATTTCCTCATTTTTTACCTGTCCTGTTGATATGTTTTTCAGGATCAAGTACCCAAGAATCTGGAATCTAAATAACTTACTTCTACTTCTCTATTTTTAAAGAGCAGAACTGAATTTGATGTTGACAGATCATTTTAGTTTCCTTTCATTGGATTTAACCTGACTGTAGAATACAAAGACTATATATATTACTTATACACAGTATATATAATATTACATATTGTAAGCCAGAAGCAAATATGTTAACACTTCAATCTCATTAAATAATGTTTTCAACAACTTATAATCAGAAATAATTATCCAATATCTCTTCACTATGAATCCCACATATTTAATGTGGGAATCAAGGTCATTGTTTGCATTTTCTTATTCCACAGGCACTAATGATTATTTTACACAGCACTCAGCTTCTGTCAGACTAGAAGCAGGTTATAAGAAATGAAATACTGTGGAAAACACTTTTTCAAAATTACTAGAGTTCAGCTAAAATCATTTTTTTCAAAATCACAGGTCTATTTTTTACTGTAGAGCAGAAACTAGTATTGTACAGAATCAATTTAATGGACCTACAAAGCAATGTTAATGACTAGCCTTCTTCAAGAACAAAAAAATTGCTTTTCTTAAAACACAAGCACCAGTGACTTCCTAACAGAATTAATAAAATGATTTTTGGTGTACCAGTACAACTTCCATGTTTCAATTAATTGTCATTTTTGTTGTTATTTTTACTGCAAACACAGGAGAAAAACACTAACAAGCAAATATTGTGATGTTTTCATGAAAGAAAAAGACGGAACTAGCTCTATATAAAATGATTTCTATTACTCATTCTTATAAGGATGAGAAATTTTACAGGCTGTTTTTTTAATAAAATTTCAGAATTTGCCAATTTATTTGTTAGTTTTAAATACATAAATTCTACACACAACCTTGTTTTGCCATAGATATTATATAACATATATGAAATATATGCTTATATTTAAAATAGATTAGAAAATTATTTTAAATGTTTTAATATTAAATTAAAATATTTTATTAAGATTTTAGTTTTTAGAACATTTTTAGATCACAGCAAATTTGATGGGAAGGTTCAGAGATTTCGCATCTATTTCTGTCCCAATACATACAAATTCCCTATTTTTAATATCACTGATTCCCTGATGGCTCAGAGGTTAACGTGTCTGCCTGCCATGCAGGAGACCTGGGTTTGACCCCTGGGTCAGGAAGATCCTCTGGAGAAGAAAATGGCAACTCACTCCAGTATTCTTGCCTGGAGAATCCCGTGGACGGAGGAGCCTGGTGGGCTGCAGTCCACGGGGTCGCAAAGAGTCGGACACGACTGAGCGCGCACTTCACAGGAATGATACATTTGTTACCAAGAATGAGCCTACACCATACACTGTAATCCACCCAAAGTCCATACATAGTTTTCCTTTGGATTTACTTTTTGTGCTGTTCATTGCATGCTTTGACAAATGAATAATAATAACGTGGGCTTCCCAGGTGGCACCACTGGTAAAGAATCTGCCTGCCAATGCAGGAGATGTAAGAGATGAGAGTTTGATCCCTGGTTTGGGAAGATCCTCTGGAGGAAGGCCTGGCAACTCACTTCAGTATTCTTGCCTAGAGAATCTCGGACAGAGGAGCCTCATGGGCTATATCCATAGGGTCACAGAGTCCAACATGACTGAAGCAACTTAGCAGCAGCAGCATAATAACATATATCCATCATTACAGTATATAGAGAGTATTTTCACTGCCCTAAAAATCCCCTATTCATCCCTCCCAAGCCCTCATCCCTGGCAACCAGTCATCTTTTTATTGTTTTCATAATTTACCTTTTCCAGAATTTCATATAGTTGGAATCATACAGTATGTAATCTCTTCAGATCAGCTTCTTAGTAATATGTGATTAAAATTCCTCCATGTCTTCTCATGACTTATTAGCTCATTTCTTTTTCACTTGGGATAGCATTTTACAGTATGAATGTACCACTGTTTATTCATCCATTCTCCCACTAAAATCCATTGTGGTTGCTTCCAAGTTTTTGTAAGTATGAATAAGGCTGGTGATAAGCATCCAAGTTTAGAGTTTCACATGGATGTAAGTTTTCACAAGCCATGCATTTTAAATCAACTTGACAAAATAGTTTGTCATCAAAATACATAAATATATTATTATTAACTTGTTTGTATAATAGGCTTAAAGTTGGGTTATAAAGGGCCAAGGAGAAATGTAAAGGAAATGCAGAAGTCATGAGATCATCATTCCTTAGAGAATATATGAAGCTCTTTGCTTATTTCAAAGAATAAGTAGCAACCTGAAACTCATTTACCATTAATATGAACTAACCATGTCCTATTAACTGAATTTTATTTGTTCTCCTATTTTCAAAGCCCCTGAAAGCACATTATATACAAGTACATGTTTAGGTGATTGTCATGGTAATTAACAACAACGAAAAGAAAACTTTATTCTAGAGATCATAGTCTCACATAACTTTGCATTAGTTTTCCTGGATGTGTAAAAGTCTCTATGATTTGGCAGTTTAAAACAATACATATGTGTTATCTTACACTTTCTAAGGGTCAGAAATCCAGGCACAGATTAGCTAGTTAGTTCTTCTGCTTAGTGTTTCACAGGCTGCAGAGCCTCAGCCAAGGCTGGTCTCTCATTTACAGGCAGAATTAGGAATCTAGCCACTCCATTTCTGAATACATGTCCAAAGAGAATGAAAAGGGCTAATGAAGGGATGCATGTACTCCCAACTGTACTAGAGCTTTAAGCTCTTTTTACAATAACTAAGACATGGCAACAATCTAAGTGCCCATCAGTGGATGAATAGAGAAAGATTGTTTGGTTTATATATATATACAAAATCATATACACACAGTGGACTATTACTCAACCACGAGAAAGGAAACCTTGCCATTTGTGACATGAATGGCCTAATGATATTACGCTGTGTGATGTCAGATACAGAAGCACAAATACTTAGTGATATCATTTATACATGGAATCTGAAGAGCCAAACTAATACAGACAGAAAGTAAAATATTAATTTCAAAGGGTCGGGTGGTAGGAAAGATGTTGTTTCAGGTAAAAACTTGAAAGGAGTAGTAAATAAGTCCTAGAGAGCTAATGCTCAGTATAGTGAACATAGACAATATTACATTATAATCATCAAACTTGCTAAAACACTAAATTTTAATTATTCCAATGACAATTACATGATGTGATAGAAGTGCTAAGTAGAACTACAATGACAATCATATTACAATATGCTAAGTTGCTTCAGTCACGTCTGACTCTGTGAGATGCAATGGACTGCAGCCTGCCAAACTTCTCTGTCCATGGGATTCTCCAGGTGAGAATATTGGAGTGGGTTGCCATTTCCTTCTCCAGGGTATCTTCCTGACCCAGGGATAGAACCTGCATCTCTTATGTATCCTGCATTGGCAGGTGGGTTCTTTACCACTAGCACCACCTGGGAATAACATTACAATGGCAACCCACTCCAGTACTCTTGCCTGGAAAATCCCATGGATGGAGGAGCCTGGTAGGCTGCAGTCCATGGGGTCACTAAGTTGGACATGACTGAGCGACTTCACTTTCACTTTTCACTTTCATGCATTGGAGAAGGAAATGGCAACCCACTCCAGTGTTCTTGCCTGGAGGATCCCAGGGACGGGGGAGCCTGGTGGGCTGCCGTCTATGGGGTCACACAGAGTCGGACACAACTGAAGCGACTTAGCAATATGAATGTACCAAATCAACATCTTTTCACGTTAAATTTATACAATATTATATCTCAAATACACTCCAACAGAAGTTGGGCAAGGGATGGATACACTTCCCTGGTCTTTGGTTTTATTCAGTTCCTTGTAATTAGATGATTCCTGAAAGTTTCTTCTTAAAAGCCAGATATGAAGAAGACAATCTCTAGATTGTGTCTGATTGCAAGACAGAGCTTTACAAAACATAATGTAATAATGGGAATTAAGTCTTGTCACCCTTGTGATATTTCACATTTAGAAGCAAGCCATAGGCCTTGACCAAACTCAAGGAAATAACATGATACAAGTGGGTGAACACAAGCAGGTGGGGATCAAGGGAGTCCTCACATAAATTGCCTCCCATTCAGAGCCTAACTTAACCAAGCACTGGTAGGAAATGAACAAAACATAGAGAGAAAGACTAACTAGCATTAAGGTTCCATCTTCTCGAAAAATATATACATAGTTTCTTAGTTTAAAAGTTTGAATCTCATTACTTATTGACACAGAATGGAAGAAAAGTTATATGTCAAATCAAAGGCTATCTTTTGATGAATAATCAAAAGATAGCTTTCATAAAAATGAAAGCTAAAAAAGTTGTTCAAATAGACTAAACTTCAAATGCAGAAGTAATCTCTCACATATGTGGAAGACATAAATGATAAAATAAAATGCTATAACTACAACTAACTAGTTTTTGAACATACCAACCAATTTAGCTTTCTTAATCCATATGCTATTTTCTTTTATTTTAAAAGCATGGCATATGCATGGAACAAGATAGTAAAATAAATTTTAATAAAGAACTGAAACAGTGGCACACATTTCAGAATAATAAATTTTAATAAAGAACTAGGACAATGGCACAAAATATTTCATAATAATAAATTTTAAACAACTTCTTTCATAATTCTAAAATTGGACTCCAGAAATGCCCTTCTTTAAGTTTCAAATAGAAATATTGCCTTTATCCATATAAACAAATTGGGTTTTTCATTTTTAATTCAAAGGTCACAGTTCAGTTCAGTTCAGTTCAGTTGCTCAGTC
>SJYT01026546.1:0-24257 GCA_006410635.1 Cephalophus harveyi | reverse complement strand
TTTTTGAGATTGCATCCAAGTACTGCATTTCGGACTCTTTTGTTGACCATGATGGCTACTCCATTTCTTCTGAGGGATTCCTGCCCGCAGTAGTAGATATAATGGTCATCTGAGTTAAATTCACCCATTCCAGTCCATTTTAGTTCGCTGATTCCTAGAATGTCGACGTTCACCCTTGTCATCTCTTGTTTGACCACTTCCAATTTGCCTTGATTCATGGACCTGACATTCCAGGTTCCTATGCAGTATTGCTCTTTACAGCATCGGATCTTGCTTCTATCACCAGTCACATGCACAACTGGGTATTGTTTTCGCTTTGGCTCCATCCCTTCATTCTTTCTGGACTTATTGCTCCACTGATCTCCAGTAGCATATTGGGCAGGTATTATATCTAAATTCTTGCTGAATGAAAAATACACCCAGTTAAGATCATCTTTTCCATCTCTTAAGTTTGTTAACTTTGAAAATTTTTTAAATAAAATATAAATCCTCTATTTGAAGAAAAAATAAAACACATAAACTTGTTTTAACTGTCCTGTTCTATTGCTTCCAAAAAAACAATATTTTAAAAAAGAAAACCAGGAAATTTTAGTTTTGGAAAAAAAAAAAGACAATTAGATTAACCCATTCTAATAAACTCATGCAGATTAATGAATAAAGAAAACGTAAGAATTTGTTTTGAGCAGCTCAATTCTGTTTAAAAGGCTAGCCTTGGCTTCCAACATCTGGTTTCACTCATGTGGCCTATTTAAGCTATCCCTTACCATATTTTATCTTCTTTTCTACTTTTTCCTTCTTCTACCCTTCCCCCCGCCCCCTTTCTTTGTTTTTATTCAGTGTCTTATTGCTTCCCAACAGAGACCGCTTGGATTTCTTTCAGTACTTTCCTTAGTTTTTAAATATCCTCTCACTACCTAATGTTACTCTTTTACTAATCAACTCCAGGCTATGTCTCACACTGATTAGTGATTTTGAAGATGTTACCACTTAACCAGTAAAGAAAGCACAGTTCTGGGTAAACTTCTTTCCATATAAGGCAATGAGAAGAATTTAACATGAGAACTTGGTAGAAGGAAAAACAATAATTCCTAAGGAAGATAACTAAAGTCCTTGAATAGTTGCAAATTCTATTTATCAGTCTATTAAAAATATAAAATATCATATTATCATTCGATTAGGTGCTGCTCTTATGGATGCAGTGAAAGCTAACAAATTAGGAATAATAATCCATTATGCAAATGAAGAATAATTAATCCATTCTACAAAAGTGCTGGTTCAGTGATCTGATCCACATCAATCTGGCCAACAGTCAAATGGGGAAAATGGATATTTGGTTAGTATTAAGAAAAACACATCATATTGCAAAGCAAGATTTTAAAGAGGATGAGTTGGTGAATATAGCTCAGTAAAGGACAAATCTATTCTTTCAGTCTTTATAAAGCTAATCCTTGAATCTTATATGTTTGGAATGCTTTAGGGATATAATTCTGACTTCAGACCAGAACCAGAACCCTCTGCTCCAAACAGCAACATAGTTGTAGGGATTCCTTAAGAGCTTAACTCTAGAGCTGCCAGGTGCAGACCCAGATAATTATGTTCTTACTGGCTTACCTAAAGAAAAAGGTAAGTAAAAAGCTCCCTCAAGATGGACAGCATCTTCCAGTGTCTATTAAAGAAAGTCTGATTTGTAGTATCTGAGTCATTAAAATAGCAATCTCTTTCTCTCTTCTAAGGAGATAATAATGAGAGTAGAAAAAGAGGTAATAATTCTCCTCCTCTTCACTCCCCTGAGTTGTGCAGTGCATCCTCAGTTGTGTTGATTATTTTCTCACCAGGCTTCTCAGTCCATGGAATTTTCCAGGCAAGAAAACTGAAATGGGCCACTATTTTCTCCTTCAGGGCAATCTTCCCAATCCAGGCATTAAACCCGTGTCTCTGACATCTCCTGAATTGACAGGGAGATTCTTTACCACTAGTGCTACGTGGGAAGACAACTTAAAGTTTAAGCAGAAATAACACCTTGCCCAAAGGTTGAGATATAAGGTAAAGGCAGAGAGTATTTCTTACTACCTATAATGCAAAACAATATTTTCCACCATTCTGGTCCAAGGGAGCAAGAGCAATGAATCTTGGCACTACTTCATAGACACAAGTCATCTCAACTTGAAATTACACATTTAGAACCAGATGACTCTAAAACAAATTGTATGGCACTTTAAACTCTCTTTGTTTCTCAAACTTTTTTAATTGAACACAGCTCCTGTCACACCAGGACAAATTTGTTGACATTGTATCAGACTGCAAAAATAATTTTTATGTTCATGGCTTTCATGATAGCCTTGTGTATACTCAGCATGTGTCAGTGAATACAGGGTGAATACCTGGCTCAGATAAACATTTGATAATTCATACGTTGAATAGTGTGCCTCTGTAAGCTCTGTGTGTTTTGTTGTGTTATTTACTTATTTATCTATTATTTTGCCTCATGGTGCTGAACATATATGATTCTTACCTCTCTTTTCACTTTTACCACGTATTAGATAAGAAAAGCTCAGTCAAAGATCCGCTCTTCCAAGAGCTCTGAACTATACTAAAGTTCAATTTACTCAAACTGGTATTGTTCTATACTACTGCAAATTTTCTCCATAAATGCTTTCAATAAATTTATTGAGATGACTATTATATGAGGCTTGGCACACCATTTGTCTCTTTCGAGCTTCAATTCCATAACTGTATACAGAGATGATAGTATAACCTCCTCCCTGGAATGTTGTAAAGGTAAGAGGTAATAATATCATGTTGTAGCTGCATGAACTGGTCATGAAACAAAATAGCTGGGACTCAAGGAGGGAATTTGGTTCCACAGGAGATGGAAGAGCTGAAGAGCCAAATAGAATAAAGAGGTCATCCTGAGACTGGCTGCTGGCAGGTCAAAGGAAGGTGGGGATTGTACAGAGCCCTGGAGTCAGGGATATTAATTAGCAGGAGCTAGGGCTGCAGTGGAGAAGGCAATGGCACCCCACTCCAGTACTGTTGCCTGGAAAATCCCATGGACAGCAGAGACTGGTGGGCTGCAGTCCATGGGGTCGCTAAGAGTCGGATACGACTGAGCGGCTTCACTTTAACTTTTCACTTTCAAGCCTTGGAGAAGGAAATGGCAACCCACTCCAGTATTCTTGCCTGGAGAATCCCAGGGACGGAGGAGCCTGGTGCGCTGCCGTCTATGGGGTCGCACAGAGTCGGACACGACTGAAGCGACTTAGCAGCAGCAGCAGCAGCAGCAGCAAGAAAATTATTAACATCATTTTGTGTTTAAAGTTATTAGAAACATTTATTTTTTCCCTTAGTGGGCATATAAAAATGTGTTGATTAACCACTTGTATACATTTTTAATTGAGAAAAAAACATAGTTAAGCACTTCAAAGCTTATTAAATAATTAACAGCTTTCAACAACAGTAAACTCAGAGTAATTACCAGTATTTTGCTCAGTGAACCTTGCACCCTTATTCTGAAAATCAAGATCATTTACTTATTCTTCAGGCACTGATGATTACTTTTTATACAACACTTAACTTCTCTCCTCAGATTAGAAACACATTGCAAAAGACAATGAGGGCTTCCCTGGTACCTCATCTGACAAAAATTATGCCTGGAATGCAGAAGACCCCAGTTCAATTCCTGGGTTGGGAAAATCCCCTAAGGATAGGATAGGCTACCCACTTCAGTATTCTGGCCTGGATAATTCCATGAACTGTATAGTCCATGGGGTCACAAAGACAAAAGACAAGGAGGGAATTATTTTTACAATATGTAGTGATTGTACCAACACACACTTGAAGGCTCTGATAAAGGGCAGATTTTTGTTAATCTATTTTCTTTATATTCTGACACTATATATATTTTTTTATGTTTTAGTGCCTCTAGAACTTATCAGAAATGTTGCTTTGGCATAGGTTAGTTATCCTAAAACAGGATTCTCTGAATCAAAAGTTCTGATTTTATGAGACTACTGTATCTGATAAAATTTTTATGAGAACAATTATCCTTAGCATAGGCGTCCCTGGTGGCTCATATGGTAGAGTCCGCCTGCAATGTGGGAGACCTGGGTTTGATCCCTGGGTTGGGAAGACTCCATGGAGGAGGGCATGGCAACACACTCCAGTATTCTTTCCTAGAGAATTTCCCATGGACAGAGGAGCTTGCGGGGCTACAGCCCATGGGGTCACAAGTAGTGGTGCATTACTGAGCGACTAAGCACACACATCCTTAACATAGTTGTTTCTGATAGAAATTGTATATGAACAAGAATATCAACTGTATTTTTCTCTTTATGGAAGCTGACTATAAAATATTTGACTATGTTTTCAGTCAGAAAAATAAAGACTTTTTTTTGCCAAGTAGAGCAACCTGAAAAATACAACAGAAAGATAAAAAGAAATTGTGTGTGCTAACTCGCTTCAGTCAGTTCCAACTCTTTATGACCTTGTGGATGGTATCCAACCAGGCTCCTCTGTCCGTGGGATTCTCCAGGCAAAAATACTGGGGTGGGGGTGGGGGGTTGTCATGCCCTTTTCCAGGGGATCTTCCCAACCTAGGGATTGAACTTGTGTTTCTTAGATGTCTCCTGCATTGGCAGCTGGATTCTTTACCACTAGCGCCACCTGGGAAACCCCAGAAAGAAATCAAATATAAATAATTATATTTCTAAAATGATACTGTCTTATTAATAAGAAGAAATTAATTTATGATTTAAGAGAATAGAATACAATTTGGTGCAGGGATTAACTCCCTTTTATTGTGATTTATCATAATTTTATTGTGATTATCTTCATAAAAATAAATGCAAAGAAATTATGTACAGATTATCAGAGCATAAGTAAATTTCTTGGAAGCCCATCAAACCATTCAACTACTGATTCACTTGGAGTTTGTGGAAGTTGGCCCAGGAAAGACATCACTTCCTTTCTCAACACTTGAAATTCATTTTATTCCTGTTAGATGGCATACCTTTAGCCAAGTCCTTAATTCATTATTTAAATTACTTGGTTGTATTCATAATAAATGACAAGGTATGTAATTATCATGCCAATTAATTATTTTAAAGTATTTTTCTAATGATTTTGAAACAATCTAGAAAGAATATACCAATAAGATATTTTGTCATGACTCTATATGCTACATTATTAAATCTAGAGACAATACCCTCCACCCAAAACTGTTAAACTTTTTATTTCATAGATGCTATTTTTCATGAGGATTTAACACTGTTTCTCTCTGCTAAAAAAAGCTAGTACATAGTGCTAAACATTGGATATGAGAAGATAACAGAATGAGATTTAAATGTGTGTGTATGTGTGTGTGTGCATGTTCTGTCAAAGAAGAATTTCAAGGAAGTGCAACGTCAGAATCAAAATCTGTTTGGAGGCAGCTGAGCATAGTTTGGATACTATAGAAAATTGAAACACTGACATAGAAAACAAACTAGATGTACTCCCTGAAGAAGGAGAAAAGGTATGTAGCAGAGAACAAGCCTGATTCCATATTGTTTTGATTCCTTTAGCTTTAAACTTTGTGCTTTTTGCCTGTGCTTAGTCATGTTGGCTTCAACTGTGTTTCCCCAATCAGTAAAAAACCACTGCCTATACCCTGAAATATACATAATAGCCCTTTCTCATAGCTCTGCCTTCTAGGCTTGACCTTTAAAGCCACAATGCGTTTCATTCATATAGAGATAAAAAGTTACAGAACAGAAAATAGCACTCATCTTGTTGAAAGTTTGCAAGACCATTGTGATCAGATCTATATGGACAGCTGATAGAACAAAAGGTTATCACATTGCCTCAGGGATCTGGCAGCACTAAGAATTTTGTGACAACCAGTCACACCTCCTCATATTTTAGTATAAAAGAAGGCTGAATTCTAACTTGGTTAAGATGGTTCTTTGGGAACCTAGACTGCCATCTTCTTAGTCTTCAGGCTTTTCAAATAAAGTTACTATTCCTTGCCCCAACACCTTGTCCTTTGATTTATTGGTCTATCATGTGGCAAGTATCATGAGCTTAAAGTAACAGTAGTACTCACTCAAAGAAGAGAAGGAAGAAGACTGTCATAAAGGACAGTATATCATATGATTCCAATTTAAAACATGCTCAGAAAGGCAAATCTATAGAAACATAGTAAATTTGTGGTTTTCTGGGGCCAGGAGTTTTGGATAATGAGGGTGAACAGTAAATGGATTCTCAATTGGTCAGTTTAGAAAGTGTTCTAAAACTGACTTATGGTAATGATTAAAGAATGTCATACATTTATGAAGTATCATTGAAATGGATATACTATGTGATATGTGAAATATGTCTCAAAGGACATAAAAAAAGAGAAAAGGAAATTTATAAGCAAATGAAAGTAATCAGTTCAGTTCAGTCGCTCAGTCGTGTCCGACTCCTTTCGTTACAAATATGAAAGAAGGAGAATGATGATCTTATATTCAGATTTATTTTATTCTATATTTTAAAAATGTCTAAAAGATAATAAATAGCAATTGATAAGATAATAAAAGAGGAAAGCTAAGTTGAAAGTACATTTGTTAAGGGATCACTGAATACCTGAAAAATAAATTGTAGACGTTTGAATAAAAGAGAAAGAAAAAAATTCTGTTGATGTGTAGACAGGGAATAAAAGTAAATTTGGACACAGAAAACAAAGTGGGACAAAAACCGGGCTAATTCCTTCTTCCAGTGTTAAAAGCGCAGTCAGTTTGTGGTTTCAGAATTTTCAAAGAATTGTATCATTCTGATCTCAGAAAAGAAAGGAAAAGGAAAGAGCACTGATTCGTAGTGTTTGCCTATTTGTGTGGTGGAAATATTCTCACTTGGGTCAGTTTCAAGCTACCAATATGACTTCACTGAATGCTGAGTTGGGGAGAGACCCACATAATCAGCTTTTGGTGGAGTCATACCAGTGGGCTTGTTAGGGGAAGCACACTGATTGAAACCACCGACCCTGGCCAGGCACCATAGTAACCATTTGCATGAGTTGTTTTATGACAGGAGATCCTGATAAGGAATACGGAACTAATAAGCCACCACCAACCCGAAGAGTTCGGGAAAGGTCGAAAGGAGACACAGCATATCCATCCACTTCCCAGAATCCCTCTCGCTAGCATCCATCTTTGCTGAGTGATGTGTGCGCCACCAGAAAAGACTGTGAATTACAGTGATTGGCCAAAGACCACCCGGAAACTAATCCCATAACCATAAACCATAGAGCCACACAGCAGAGCTATTCTCCTGGCTTCTTTTACCCTACTGCTCTCCACCCGGGTGCCCTTTCCCAATAAAATCTCTTGCTTTGTCAGCAGATGTGTCTCCTCAGACAATTCATTTCCAAGTGTTAGATAAGAGCCTAGTTTCAGGCCCTGGAAGGGGTCCCCCTTCCTGCAACAGGCTCAAGCACATCTCTGCCACCTTCTCACCCGTCTTCCTCAAGCAGCAACATATTTTTTGCTCATTCAGTTTTCCAGATTTTGTTTCCCCCTGGAGTAGCATATGATTTTTTTCTTTCTCTGCATTTGGTTAAGGAATCTGGCACCTGGCTGATTTATAAGCAAGTCCTGAGAAATGTGACTGAAATAAAAACTCATGGACAGTGAACTCACATATAAAAGCAGGCAAATAGCAAAGAACCCAGGGTTTCAGAGATGAGTAAACACACATTTGGGCTTTCCTGGTGGCTCAGCTGGTAAAGAATCTGCCTGCAACATGGGAGACCTGGGTTGATCCCTGGATTGGGAAGATTCCCTGGAGAAAAGAAAGGCTACTCACTCCAGTATTGTGGCCTGGAGAATTTCATGGACTGTATAGTCCATGGGGTCACAAGAGTCGGACACGAATGAGAGAATTTCACTTTCAACACACATTCACGTGTCATAGTCAGGAGCTTCACTGAAGGTGGTTTTCTGGCCAAGGTAGGGGGCAAATGATTCCGTCCTAGAGGAGAGAAACATCCTCTCTTAAGATAGCAACCCCAGTTCATCTTCCTTTGGCCTGAATTTAATCTACCAAACCTATAGCAAGACCTGCCTTTTTTTTTTTTTTTTTAATTCTACAAAGAAAACGATCTTTGCTGAATACCCAAAGAGTAATTATAGATAATGGTCCACGATCTGGCAGCTTACAAGTTCAGCCACTTGGCTGAGAAATGAATTCCCTGTCTGCTACTACAAGACCTCATTATGTGCTGCACTGGTGAATTGATAATGAAAAGACTTAAAAAGTGTCTGATAGCAAAAGAAGCTCCTTTCTTAGCCTGACTGGCCTCCAGAGCAGTGCCCTAGGGAACTCAATGCAAATTTCCAACAAGATTACCAGCAGCTTCTTATCTTCCCGGTGGAATGCTGGGAATGTGGGAACTGTGAAAAGCCCACAAAGATGGAAATACCGAGGTTAAAGGGAGAAAAAAAGAAATTTTCAGTTTGATGAAGAGAAAGAAAATGGTTTAAGGTAGGCTGAGAGAATTGGTATTATTTTTCTAAAAAAGCATAAGCCCTTTTGACAAGATTACAAAGAAAATAGATCTCACATTAAGTCAGTACTTTGCTCAACAGATCTACATAGTATCTTGTGCTGAGGGTACCAACAAAGTTCACCATCTACCGAGGGGGAGAAGTCAAGTCAGTGGCTTACTTCTTTGCTTTCAGATGCAATCTTAGACTTTTCCTTGAAAGCTGTGTCTCTGAGCCAGGCTCTCTGAGTCACTGGCTTCAGGTCAGTTTCGAGGTGGTAGGAATACCAGCAGTAGAATGAAGAATGGGAGATGCTAGGATAGCCATCCCCATTTCTATTCCGGGTGGTGACCAGGGGTGCCAGCTCCCATGGACCAGATCTGGCCAGGTAGCCTTTGTTTCTGAATTCTGATACCAGTTATTTTTCCGTCATTCCTCCAGCCCCACCCAGCAGGTAGTTAGCAGTTGTCCGGTGTCATTACAATCTGTATTGCCTCATTGTCCCCTCTTGAGCTTGTCAACTCTCTCAATACCTTTGTAACTAGTTTATTGCATTGAACTCTTGGAATGTTCAACTCCTATTGAACTTCCTAGAATGACCTTGATTTAATTATCTACAGTTTGACCTATATAGAAAGTGTAAACAAATAGTTATAAAGTTTATGTGATGTTGCTAGAAGTGGTCTGTGCTTATGCTATGGGGACCTAGATAGTGGCTCGCTCTCATTTATGGGGAGCAGGAAAGCTTATCCTAAGTGGAAAATTTCAAAATGAGCTCTGAAATTGAGTTGGAAGTTCTGAGGCAATCAATCAAGGAGGATCAAGCAGGAGGAGAGAGAGTATTCCAATTGTTTGCAAAAAGCAAGGCAGGTTGACAGGGGATAGTGTTCTAGAGGAATGTGAAATAATCAGAAACCTTTGAAGAATGGGTCAAGCACAAAGCACGTAGCTTTCTTGGAGGTTAGCAATTTGGATTCTAGTCTTTTTCTTCTTTTTTCTAAAAAACTTTTGGCTACGCCCTGCAGCTTGTGTGACCTTAGTTCCCTGACCAGGGATCCAACTTGCATCCCTTGCATTGGAAAGCAGAGTCTTAACCACTGGACTATTGGAAAAGTCCCCAGATTCTAGGTTCTATGACTGTAGACGTCACTACTGCTACAGAAGCCTTCAATTTCCCAGGACTCAGAGTATGGGAACAACCACGTGGGAAACAGCTGGAAAAGTCACTACGTGTGCTGACTCTTACTCATTCTACCAACGTGAAGGACCATTTGCCTAGCTGGCACCCACTGGACCCACCCAGTGAAGGAACTGTAAACTATGTGCTTAATGTGATATCAATATCACCTAAAGTCTCTAAATTGCAAGGCACTCTCATTGAAAGTCCGATAGTGACTTCCTGGAAGATTCACTCACTTGGCTTCATTTTATCAGGGTGGTGGGTGGAGAGGCAGAAAGAGAATTCCCAACTCACTACTTGCAAAGAGCCCAGAGTACATCTGTTAAATCCTTTTCTTTCGATTGCAGCACAAAAATGCCTAAAATTTAATTTTTATTTCCTCCCCAAATATACACATGCCAAAGGCAACTGTGGCCTTTCTGCTGGGGGAGGTCACAGATTCCACTTTGGGAAACATATGTTGGAACCTGTCACTGACACCATCGGATTAACACAGAAGGATCCTCTTGACTCAAGGATGATATTTACATTTCTATGCCATAAAGCATCTTTATTTCCCAGCAGAGTGAATTTTCAAAGTTGCTTCTCATTCACTCGTGACTTAATACTTCCCCACAACTTGGTGAGGCAGCCAAGGCAAACGGACAGAGAGCAGTTACTTGCCAGAGAGCTTCTAACAGACTCAAGACCAGGGGTGGGATCTAGGTCTCTATTTTTGGCACTTCCCACAGTCTTTGTAGGGATGGGGTGGCTGCTGTCATAGCAAGTTTAGGCGCTGTAAGTTATGATCAACCTAGATAGCATATTCAAAAGCAGAGACATTACTTTGCCAACAAAGGTCCGTCTAGTCAAGGCTATGGTTTTTCCTGTGGTCATGTATGGATGTGAGAGTTGGACTGTGAAGAAGGCTGAGCGCTGAAGAATTGATGCTTTTGAAGTGTGGTGTTGGAGAAGACTCTTGAGAGTCCCTTGGACTGCAAGGAGATCCAACCAGTCCATTCTGAAGGAGATCATCCTGGGATTTCTTTGGAAGGAATGATGCTGAAGCTGAAACTCCAGTACTTTGGCCACCTCATGAGAAGTGTTGACTCGTTGGAAAAGACTCTGATGCTGGGAGGGATTGGGGGCAGGAGGAGAAGGGGACGACCGAGGATGAGATGGCTGGATGGCACCACTGACTCGATGGATGTGAATCTGAGTGAACTCCGGGAGTTGGTGATGAACAGGGAGCTCTGGTGTGCTGCGATTCATGGGGTCGTAAAGAGTCGAACAAGACTAAGAGACTGAACTGAACTGAATGTGTTACAGTGAACATATAATAAGGCTCAAAGTCTACTAGAAGTAAAATCTTCCATCATCTTGGACCCATTAATAGTTGTTTCTAACCAGTCTTTATTATGTTCAATTGCTGGGTTTAGAAAAGGCAGAGGGACTAGAAATCAAATTGCCAACATTCATTGGATCATGGAGAAAGCAAGGGAATTCCAGAATAACATTTGCTTCATTGACTATCCTAAAGCCTTTGACTGTGTGGATCATAACAAACTATGGAAAACTCTTGAAGAGATGGGAGTGCCAGACCACTTTACCTGTCTCCTGAGTAGCCTGCATGCAGATCAAGAAGCAATAGTTGGAACAGTGGAACAGTGGACTGGTTCCAGATAGGGAAAGGATTATGACAAGGCTGTCTACTGTCACCCTGCATTTTTTAACTTACATGCAGAGTACATCATGCAAAATGCCAAACTAGATGAATCACAGGCCAGAGTTAAGATGGCCAGGAAAATATCAACAACCTCAGATATGTAGATGATACTAGTCTAATGGCAGTGAGTGAAGAGGAAAGAGCCTCTTGATGAGGGTGAGAGAGAGTGAAAAAGCTGGCTTAAACTCAACATTAAAAAAAAAAAAATAAGATCATGGCATCTAGTCCCATGACTTGATGGCAAATAGAAGCAGAAAAAGTAGAAACAGACAGGGACAGAATTTATTTTCTTGGGCTCCAAAATCACTGCAGACAGTGACTGCAGCCATGAAATTAAGAGACACTTGCTTCAGGGAAGAAAAGCTCTGAGCAACCTAGACATCATATTAAATATAGAAAACACGTTGTGACAAAAGTCCATATAGTCAAAGCTATGGTTTTTCCAGTAGTCATATAAGGATGTGTGAGTTGGACCATAAAGAAGATCAAGAGCCAAAGAAGTAATGCTTTTGAATTTTGGTGCTGGAGAAGACTCTTCAGAGTCTCTTGGACAGCAAGGAGATTAAACCAGTCAATCCTAAAGGAAATCAACCATGAATATTCATTGCAAAGACTGGTACTGAAGCTGAAGCTCCAATACTTTGGCCAATTGATGCAAAGAGCCAACTCATTGGGAAAAAATCCTGATGCTGTGAAAGACTGTGGGCAGGAGAAGAAGGGGACAGCAAACGATGAGTTGGTTAGATTTCATTGCCAACTCAATAGACATGAATTTAAGCAAACTCTGAGAGCTAGTGGAGAATAGAGGAGGCTAGTGTGCTTCAATTCATGGGTTTGCAAAATTGGACATGACTTAGTTGGACAACATGGCTATGTCATTCTTTCAAAGGATGTGCCTTGTCCCTTTCCCTCTTGTTTCAAACACATTAATAAACCACAAGTGAATGGAAGATGGCTAGGAAAAAATCAACAATTAGTGAAAATTTATCGGGCACAATTAGTTTCTAATTTTTCCTCTGTAAATCTTTTGATCTGGTCTTCACTTACATGATAATTTCCTGTTTGGATATAGAGCTCCATAACAATAATAGGCAAAACTAAAATTTTAATGGTGTCATTGTGGATGACTTAGAAGCATATTGCTATCATTAGCTCACACTTAAATATACACATATACACAGTGTCCCTCAACTTTTTCTATGAAAACTCTCAAAAATAGATTTTCGTGTGCTTTCTCTCTAAAAATTTTGGATAATAGGTGATGATAGAAAGCATGTCTTAGATATAATTTATTGGTTTAGCTCTTTCCTTTTCTTTTTTTTTTTGGCCTAACATCTGGATTAGAGGAGTCTGACTGGCATCTCAGGGAGAATGAAATCTTCTAAGCATCACAGGTATATGGGTCAGTTTCCCAGGGGAGAGAAGACTAGTTTTCACATCACAGTTAAAAGCATTCTACAGAAAGACTACTGTTAAGAAACCCATTAATTCTTGACAGTGTGGCTCTTGCACCAAGGTGATTCAAATTTGTGTACTCAAAAGACTTTCTTCTTCTTAAGTAAACCAGGAAAGTTCTGATCATCTCACTCCAATGACCAGAGAGTGCAATGCTGAAATCTACCAGCATCTACAACAAAGTGAAAGGTATGTATGCTTGGCTAGTGCATATAATGCTACAAAAGCAAAGACATCTCAAAAAAATGAAATGAAGACTACACAAGTCTCTAGGATTATGAAGTAGTCAAACACATAAGCATAATATTTAAAATAAAAATGGAGCATAAATTTCTAATTAATAAGCACAGCAAAACTTCATTATGGAAGTTAGCTACTAGAAGCAAAGTCTTTTTATTAAAAATGCTAGATAAATTTACCTGTGTGGATAAGGATGATGTATAAGGAAAATAATTTCTCATTTTAATGTCTAGTTAAGTTTTTTATTTAATAATTAAGAGTATAACATAATTCAGATAGTAAAAGTTCTCCAATTTTCAATTGGGAAAGATTGGGTAGAAGAAATAACTCATAAAATAGGACAGGAAAAAATACATATAACTAGGTGATTTTATTTTAGAATAACTTGTTCAAAAAATAATCTTAAAAAAGCTTACAATTTTGTTGGCTAGGTACAATGCCAAAATATTGGAGTAAAAAACTTGTTTGATTTCAAGTTTTTTCACTTGGATCCTGGAAACAGCTTTTTTTTTCTGTTTTTGTTAAATGAAGCTACATATCCATTGCTTACTGTTACTCATAAAGGAAAATATCAGGAATACTTATATTCTATCATAAGGTTAAATTATGCTGCTGTTGTTTTCCCTATTGACTCATGCATTTAAATGATACATTATTCTCCATTACAAAAGCAACAATTTTTTATGAAGGAGAATTTATTAAATGTTTATTTGAAAAATCATGCCAGACAAAACTATTTAATGAAAACTATTGTGAAAGAAGTCATTTTTTATTGTTATCTTCATTGTAAGCAGAGAAGAAAAGATTGACTAATCTGAAAGGCACCTATAAAAAATCAATTTTGCTATTAAACAAGTAGGTATTCCCCAGAAGGCAGACTCCCTTGTTTGAAGAAATCCATGAAATACATTGTACACAATACTGATACAGAAATTACTGCTGAATATAGCTGTTCCTCCTGTCAACAAACACCTACTGAATACCCACAGCACGAACAATGTGAAACTCCCTTCACTTAGAGCTTGGGAAGGACACAGACAGTTGTTTCAAACTCTATGATTTGAAGGAGTCAATGGGCACACTTAACTAAAAATAATAATTTATAATCCATTATATTATTCTTTTCACTCTTTCTTGCCCCTAAATTGTTTAGAAAGTCCACAAAAGAGCTTATATGAGTCTTGCCCTAATAATGTTCCTTTTCTTTTAAATGGGAGTTGTCGCCCATGTTCTATAATGGATAGAGTGGCCTTCCTCTACATATTAAAAAGTGGGCTTATTGCCAGTTTAGAAAAGCTCTCTGGAAACTTTTACTCCATTATTGTAGGACCTTGGAAAAAGAGCCTAGCTACAGCAGAACAGATAGTGTCTTTCCACAGGAAGAAGAATCAATAGAGACGACAAAAATGGAAAAAAGCAAAGTACTGTAGGTTCTTAAATGAAAATTGATTTCCACCATTGACCATGGAACAAGCTCATCAGTAACATCACATTTAGAGGGAATCTAATTGTTTCTTCTTATGGAAGGGTTTGAACTTGGAAGGGAAGTATAAGAGGGAAATCAATCCTCTGTTATCAAAAGTAGTTTAGTCACAGCATACTGATTCGAGAATATGAGAATATACAATTGCTTAAGAGGCCTTTGTAACCGCTCAATGGATTGCTTCGGAAATCCAAGCTGCATTCCTCAGAAACATATGGGTTCAATTTTTCTTTCTTTCTTTTTTCAAGACCATACCTAATCACTAGAGACACTGAATTCCTTTCAGTCACATAGTAAACTAAACATAAAAGAAAATGACTAGTGAAAATTCACCAGTAAAATCATGCAAATTGTAGGCCATAGTGATGATATATCTCTGTATGTAAGGGACAGCATGTATATTCACTTATCACTTAAGCATAATAAGGCTGCAGAACTGACCATGGTTCACAAATCCCTGGTTTTGTGAAGCTTAAATTTTATTTTATATAGGAGTGAGAGAAGTAAAGTCGCTCAGTTGTGTCCGACTCTTTGCGACCCTGTGGACTGTAACCCACCAGGCTCCTCCATCCATGAGATTCTCCAGGCAAGAATACTGAAGTGGGTTGCCATTTCCTTCTCCAGGGGATCTTTCTGACCCAGGGATCAAACCCAGGTCTCCCGCATTGCAGGCAGATACTTTAACCTCTGAGCCACCAGGGAAGCCCAGAGGGTAAAGCATCAAATGAGTGAGAGGAGGTAGATAAATAAAGAAGTTAAAAAAAAAAAGAAAACAATTTCCATGAGGTAAATAGTAAGACCTGATCTTGAAGGAGAGTATTGCAGGCAAAGAGAATAGCAAAAAGTAGAAGTATGATTTCCATGTCAAGGAACCAAAAGAAGAAAGTCTTGTGTGGTTGATTTGAATAAGCTAAACTGGTATTACAAATTGGTATGTGAAGGGTATGACTTCCCAGGTGGTGCTGGTGATAAAGAACTTTCCTGCCAGTGCAGGAGATGTTTGATCCCTGGGTCAGAAAGATTCCCTGAAGGAGGAAATGGCAACCCACTCCAGTATTCTTGCCTGGAGAATCCCAAGGACAGAGGAGACTGGCAGTCTATGGTCCATTGGATCACAAAGAGTCAGACATGACTGAAGGGACCTAGCACTCAAGCACACATAGGAAGGGTTTGCAGAAGCATAACCATGCATGACTGATCTCACGTCGCCTCACCTGCAGAAGCTTGAATAAGATTTTGGTTCCAAGCCAGAGACAGGTTGGGCAGCAGCAGGGAGAGTGCTGAATCCTAGCCACTAGACCACCAGGGCCAGTGGCCAGTGACAAAGCCCAGGTCTATCATCTGTGTGGAAATGAATTTTCACATAGAGACAGGACAGAGTGAAGTACATAAAGGATTTATTTGGAGGGAAAAGAATCCAGTACTTGTGGATAGACATATGGACAGGCTCACAGAAAGAGTTATGCCCTCGTGGTAGTTTGAACCACTTTCGTGGGGGATTTCATTTGGGTATCCTTTGATCAATTATGTTGCTTTGTCTGGTTCTGAGGCTATATTTAGTATAGCTCAGGGTCCTCCCTTCTGTGCATGCACATTTCTTAGCCAAGATGGATTCTAGTGAAGAGGCCTATAGGTAGTTGGCATCACTTACTATGAGGTGACATTTACTATCTCTTGACCTCCAAAGATTTCTATGCCTGTAGTCACAGAAGTCTCCCTGACTTTGATAATAAATCTATATGGTCTAGGCAGAGCCTAACCTCCTCCATCATCTTGTTTTTATGGAGTTTCTGATTTAATGGAGTTTCAGTCCATGGGGGAGAAACTGTTCAATCTGAAACCCATCTATTTCCTGTCTCATGGCTATGGAGACCATGGGAAGCAGCTTAGGTCTCATTGAAAGTAAGTTTGGAAACTGGAAGGTTTAGAGGGATAGAAGGGGATATTATTTAATTAATATAGTTTGAAAACTCATGCTGGCTTTGTTGTTGTTCAGTTGCTAAGTTGTGTCCAACTCTTTGTGATCCCATGCAGCATGCCAGGCTCCCTGTCCTTCACTGTCTCCCAGAATTTGATCAAATTCATATCCATTGAATTGGTGATGAAATCTAACTATCTCATTCTCTGTCACCCTCTTCTCCTGCCCTCAATCTTTCCCAGCATCAGGGGCTTTTCTAATGAGTTAGCTTTTCGCATCAGGTAGCCAAAGTATTGGAGCTTCAGCTTCAGCATCAGTCCTTCCAATGAGAATTCAGCACTGATTTTGTGCTGGCTGATACAAGAATAAGCTGAAAAAGCATCAGCAATCAGGCCTTTACACTACTTCAGGGGAGGAACGACTGTGTCTTGGACTATGGCGGTAAAAGCTTTTGTTAAAATTCTCTTGTGTTTTCACTAAAAGCTTTTTTAAATTTAGCCATCTCTGGCTAGAGCATTGCATAGAAAATCACTGAATGTGGCTTAGTGAGAAGAAAAGTAGAGAGGGCTGTAAATACATCCTCAGAGAGGAATAAGTCACAAAATAACAAACACCCAAAATAAGTCATCAAGCTTTCCAAAAAATCTAGTAATCCATCTGATATGTATTGAATACTATGTTGTTATACGTTCAAGTTATTTTAATTACATAAGGACTACTATCAAGTTACTACCTGTTTCCCTGGCCAATCTCTTTCCCTCATCCTTCATTCAAATATAGTTCACTTGTATTTTGATTATATTAGTATTAGTATACACCTATCATTAACATAGTCTCTTTTTGCACAGTAGAAATAACATTGATTTAAAAGCAGATTGATTCCAGCCTTGATGCTTACTGACTGCCATGAATTTGAGAAATTCTTAACCTTTCCAGGTCCTAATCTATACTGTAAGGAAAATAGACCTATCCTATGTTTTATGTCCTTTCAGTTCAATTCAGTTCAGTTCAGTCACTCAGTCGTGTCCGACTCTTTGCGACCCCATGAATTGCAGCACGCCAGGCCTCCCTGTCCATCACCAACTCCCAGAGTTCACTCAGACTCACGTCCATCGAGTCAGTGATGCCATCCAGCCATCTCATCCTCTGTCATCCCCTTCTCCTCCTGCCCCCAATCCCTCCCAGCATCAGAGTCTTTTCCAATGAGTCAACTCTTTGCATGAGGTGGCCGAAGTACTGGAGTTTCAGCTTTAGCATCATTCCTTCCAAAGAAATCCCAGGGCTGTTCTCTTTCAGAATGGACTGGTTGGATCTCCTTGCAGTCCAAGGGACTCTCAAGAGTCTTCTCCAACATCACAGTTTAAAAGCATCAATTCTTCGGCCCTCAGCCTTCTTCACAGTCCAACTTTCACATCCATGCATGACCACAGGAAAAACCATAGCCTGGACTAGACGGACCTTAGTCGGCAAAGTAGTCTCTGCTTTTGAATATTCTATCTTGGTTGGTCAGAACTTTTCTTCCAAGGATTAAACGTTTTTTAATTTCATGGCTGCAGTCACCATCTGCAGTGATTTTGGAGCCCAAAAAAATAAAGTCTGACACTGTTTCCACTGTTTCCCCATCTATTTCCCATGAAGTGATGAAACCAGATGCCATGATCTTCGTTTTCTGAATGTTGAACTTTAAGCCAAATTTTTCATGCTCCTCTTTCACTTTCATCGTTGGTGGTATATTGGTGAGCATAGCTGCCTTCCAAGTAGTTGACCCGGGTTTGATTCCTGGCCAACGCAGCAGGCCAACCTTGGGCGCTTCCCTGGTAACTCAGAGGGTAAAGTGTCTGGATGCAAAGCAGGAGACCTGGGTTTGATCCCTGGGTCAGGAAGATCCCTTGGAGAAGGAAATGGCAACCCACTCCAGTACTCTTGCTTGGAAAATCCCATGGACAGAGAAGCCTGGTAGATCGCAGAGTCGGATGTGACTGAATGACTTCACTTCACTTTTCACTTTAATCAAGAGGCTTTTTAGTTCCTCTTCACTTTCTGCCATAAGGGTGGTGTCATCTGCATATCTGAGGTTATTGATATTTCTCCTGGCAATCTTGATTCCAGCTTGTACTTCTTCCAGTCCAGCGTTTTTCATGATGTACTCTGCATATAAGTTAAATAAGCAGGGTGACAATATACAGCCTTGACGGACTCCTTTTCCTATTTGGAACCAGTCTGTTGTTCCATGTCCAGTTCTGTTGCTTCCTGACCTGCATACAGGTTTCTTAAGAGGCAGGTCAGATGTTCTGGTATTCCCATCTCTTTCAGAATTTTCCACAGTTTATTGTGATCCACACAGTCAAAGGCTTTGGCATAGTCAATAAAGCAGAAATAGATGTTTTTCTGGAACTTTCTTGCTTTTTGTGCTTTAGATGTTTCAATGTAATCCACAAAATAATTCCATGAATTAGATGTTACTGTTGTTGTTGCTATTATCATTCCCCTTTAAGGGGTAAGAAAATTGAGCTATACAAACAAGGTGATCAGCTTAATCAAGGTCACCAGCTAGTAACTTGCAGATCCTAAATTTGAACAGCCTTCACGAGCACAGAAACCACATTCTTAAACACTACATTACATCTTTAATGGGCTAACATATCATAGATATTTAATAAAAAATTATTACCTCTTTCATCTTTTTCTACACTTCCTCACTCATTTCTGGAGAAGGAAATGGCAACCTACTCCAGTGTTCTTGCCTGGAGAATCCCAGGGACAGGGGACCCTAGTGGGCTGCCGTCTATGGGGTCACACAGAGTCGGACATGACTGAAGTGACTTAGCAGCAGCAGCATTCATTTCAGCTTGTAGTAATTGTACGCTTAGTAACAGTTGTATCTATCAGAATTATGCACTTTTCAGAACCTTTGCCTAAATTTGTATCTCCCCCTCTGAATTTGTCTTCTTTTTCAGAAGTCCTGAATAAACTGTCACCGATTATAAAGAAATAAATGTTTATTCCATTTCCCTCTTTACAACTTCCATAGTCATATAACCAAGCTGGTAATGTTATGGAATTCCAAATCTTTTAGATAATTCCAAATCTTTTGGACTTCCCTGGTGGCTCAGACAGTAAAGCGTCTGTCTACAATGCGGGAGACCCGGGTTCAAGCCCTGGGTTGGGAAGATCCCCTGGAGAAGGAAATGGAAATCCACTCCAGTACTATTGCCTAGAAAATCCCATGGACAGAGGAGCCTGGTAGGCTACAGTCTATGGGGTCGCAAAGAGTTAGACACGACTGAGTGACCTCACTTTCTTCTAAAATAAAATTATATGTATAATGTATTTTTAGGGTTCAGGGAAAATGATAAACTTTTCTGAATTTGACAAAGTAACTGATTACAGTTAGGACTTTCTAAAGTCTCACTTTTAAGTAACAGTGAATAATTTTTGATAAACAGAAGCAAGAGAAAATATGGAGAATTAAAAAGGAATATGAATAATCATACACCTTAAAAGTTATGGAAAGTCACTTCTTATCCAGTTAATGGTGTATTACTATTGAAAAAAAGGCTAACTAATAATTGAAGTGGATTATCAGAGGAAAGTAGTAGGTGAAGTATTGGTGCCAAATAGTATTGGGGATAGCATTGAGGATTTGTATTCAGTTTCAAAAATAGTAATAATGCTGTTCATATAGACCTCATGTTTGGTAACATACAACATCTATATATATGAACAAACATCTTTTCTATGCCCGCTGGGTTCAAGAAAACCAACATGATTTGGTCAAACATTTTTCATATATAGTTCTTCATTTTATATTGCTTTTATAATAACCTGGGCTTCCCTGGTGGGTGAGAAGTTAAAGAATCCTCTTGCAATGCAGGAGACCAAGGTTCAATCCTTAGGTTGGGAATATACCCTGGAGAAGGGACTGGCTGCACAAGTGGCACTAGGGGTAAAGAGCCCACCTGCCAATGCAGAAGATGTCAGAGACAATGGGTTCAGTTCCTGGGTCAGGAAGATTCCCTGGAGGAGGGTATGGCAATCCACTCGAGGATTCTTGCTGGAGAATCCCATGACAGAAAAGCCTAGTGGGCCACAGTCCATGGGGTCACTTAGAGCTGGACACACCTAAGCGACCAACACTATTATAACCTAGAAAAATAGGTAGTAGTGGTGGAGCGGGTTGTATTATCTGCAATGATAGTAGTAACAGTAGAACTATTTTATAGAAGTAGAAATTGAGAAAGAAAATTACAGCTAATAAGAGGTAGAAACGGATCATAAACTCACTTCCTTACACGCCAGATCTCTGGATTTTCCACTATAAAAGTCTTTGAACCTGATTTAAGTTTTCATTAGAGTATGTAACTCTTTCAGTAGGAAATTTTTATATTTGAAAATGTATATTTGAATTGACATTCATAGTTTGGCATATATAATATGTACATTCTATTTTGGAAGGAAATGTTTTAAATAGAATGCTGTTCTTTAAATACCTAAGTGGAATAAAAATTATTGAGCATAATGAACTTAAAGAGTAAGTACAGTGGCAATAAAAATCCCTTTAATGTGTTTAATCTAAATTTACCTTCAATTGATTACATGATATTAAACACTAATCTCTCTCTCTTTTATTTTTAAGAAAACAGATTTATTGAGGCCGTGGAAGATCTCTCAACAAAGTTAACAAAATCCATTAGTTATTCTAGTTTTAGCTTGTCCATTGTTAACATAAATATCCTTATACAATGAGAATTGTGCTGGTCTCCAAATGTGTGCACAATTTTGCATTACTATATATATATATATATACATATATATATATATATATATATAATACATATTATACACATAATCCTGAAAAATGTAAAAATTCACCAAAAAATCATCACTCAAGAATGGAACTAAAAATATTTAATGGATAACCAAAGTGCCAAATAAGTGCTAATTGCTTTCACTGCAGTATCTCATTTAACCTTGACAAATCCCTTTCAGGGAATGAATGAAAAATTTTGTCAACTTTACAAAATTTTGTAAACTTTAACTGAGAAAGATTAAATAACTTGTCCAAGTCACACCACTAGTAAATTTCAATGTATATTTGGTGATGCTAGTAGGGTTCAATCCCTGGGTTGGGAAGATCCCTTGGAGAAGGGAAAGGTTACCCACTCCAGTATTCTGGTCTGAAGAATTCCATGAACTCTATAGTCCATGGGGTTGCCAAGAGTTGGACATGACTGAGGGGCTTTCACTTTCAGTATTTTTTAGAGACCAGTTAATCCATAGCAGTAGCTGAAAAATTCTTTTTTAAACAGGAAAAAGAAAATTCATTGACACCAACCACATATTTATTATTATCAATGGTTTAATATTTATTTCTCAGGACAATTCACTGCTACCATGGCATCAGCTCATACAACTACCAAATAGTAACCACAAAGCAATGACTTTTGGGTTCAACAAGCCTAATCTTAATACTCCTTTGTCACTCTGAAGAGATAAGAGACCTCATTACTTTGTCACTTGTTCCTTTTTGTGTTCTTGTGATACTAACGTGTCACTGTTTCTTTATTTTCTATCAGGCTGTAATACTATATTTACTAGCTTTTACTACATTTCCATTTTAAGTACTTACAACTTCTCAAGATAAATATTTGAGCACTGCAGAAATGAGATAAGGTTTGCCAATTAGCACACAAGAAACTCTTGAACTGATATTATAAACAGACATTCAGTGTTTCTGAAACCTCTCATCTATTTTGATAGTAGAGTCCAATATGAGAGAAATAACAAAGGACATTTTTACCATTGATAGCAATCCTAATCCTCTATAGTGAATAAATATTGCATATTTATTACTTAGGGTAACAGTAACAAATAGATAAAAATTCAAACATTTGTAAGCAAAGTTTTAGAAAGTGCATTACAACTACAGAAGTATTCCAGGTATTAAGAAAGTCATCTAGATTTTTGCCCATTTATTATTTTAACAGTAAGGCACCAAAAATAAGTGGTCAAAATTAAAAAACTTTAGACATCACAGTGCCTATAGAGCCCTGAACTGGAAACAAAGGAGAGGAAATTCAGTATCCAAAATATGATTTTAAATATTAAACAATTTTATATAATTTAGTAATATTTTTCTCAAATGCAATTTACATTATAAGGTTACCTTTAATTGGTAACGTTTTACCAATTTTAATTGGTAACTCCAATTGATCCCTATTTGGAGAAGGAAATAGAAATCCACTCCAGTATTCTTGCTGAAGAGTCCGAGGGACAGAGGAGCCAGGCAGGCTATAATCCATGGGATTGCAAGAGTTGGACAGAATTTAGCGACTAAACCACCACCATGATCCCTATTACATTGATCAAAATTCCACTAAATTTGACTATAAAGCAAAATTTTAAGTGAATTTCCTATAACTCCCATTTGCAATTCGATTTGACTCCAGTATTAAAAATAGTTTGGCAATTAAAAACTTTAATAGCTATATGCTTGCATGCTAAGTCGCTTCACTCGTGTCCAACACTGTGCAACTCCATGGACTGTAGCCCAGTAGACTCTTCTGACAGTGGGATTATCAAGACAAGAATTCTGGAGTGGATTGCCATGACTTCCTCCAGAGGATTTTCTCAACACAGGGATAGAACCCATTGTTTCTGAAATCTCCTGCATTAGCAGGTAGCTTCTTTACCACTAGAGCCACCAGGGAAGCCCAATACTAGAGTGGGTAGACATTTCCTTCTCCAGGCGATCCTCCCAACCCAGGGATTGAACCTGGGTCTCCTGCATTGCAGGCAGATTCTTTATCATCTGAGTCACTAGGATAGCTTTTTAAAAGCTAAGTTCTTGTTATATCATTAACAGGTTATAATCAGATGAACAGGGAGGCCTGGCGTGCTGCGATTCATGGGGTCGCAAAGAGTCGGACATGACCGATCGACTGAACTGAACTGAAATCAGTTGATTTAAGCACTTATAACAATGAACAATGAGATGGAGCCAAAGCAAAAGCAACACCCTGATGTGGATGTGACTGGTGATGGAAGTAAAGTCCAATGCTGTAAAGAACAATATTTCATAAAAATTATGAAATGCTAGGTCCATGAATCAAGGTAAACTGGAAATGATCAAACAGGAAATGGCAAGAGTGAACACTGACATTTTAGAAATCAGTGAATTATAATGGACCAAAATGGGTGAATTTAATTCAGATGACCATTGTATCTACCACTGTGGGCAAGAATCACTTAGAAGAAATAGAGTGGCCCTCATAGTCAACAAAAGAGTCAGAAAAGCAGTACATGGGTGTAATCTCAAAAATGACAAAATGATCTCTGTTTCCAAGGAAAATCATTCAATATCACAGTAACCTAAGCCTATGCTGCAATGACTAATGTTGAAGAAGCTGAAGTTAAGTGGTTCTATGATTAGCTACCCGAATTTCTAGAACTAACACCAAAAAAAGATGTCCTTTTCATCACAGGGGTCTGTAATTGAAAAGTATGAAATCAAGAGATACCTGGATTAACAGGAAAGTTTGACCTTGGAGTGTAAAATGAAGCAGGGAAAAGGCCAACAGAGTTTTGCAAAGAGAACACACTGGTCACAGCAAACACCCTCTTCCTACAACACAAAAGATGACTATACACATGGACATCACCAGATGGCCAACACCAAAATCAGATTGATTATATTCTTTGCAGCCAAAATGGAGAAACTCTATACAGTCTGCAAAAACAAGACCAGGAGCTGGCTGGGGCTCATATCATATATG
>SJYT01026525.1:60963-76630 GCA_006410635.1 Cephalophus harveyi | reverse complement strand
AGCTATTTCAAATCCTGAAAGATGATGCTGTGAAAGTGCCACACTCAATATGCCAGCCAATTTGGAAAACTCAGCAGTGGCCACAGGACTGGAAAAGGTCAGTTTTCATTCCAATCCCCAAAGAATGCTCAAACTACTGCACAATTGCACTCATCTCACATGCTAGTAAAGTAATGCTCAAAATTCTCCAAGCCAGGCTTCAGCAGTATGTGTACCATGAACTTCCTGATGTTCAAGCTGGTTTTAGAAAAGGCAGAGGAACCAGAGATCAAATTGCCAACATCTGCTGGATCATGGAAAAAGCAAGAGAGGTCCAGAAAAACATCTACTTCTGCTTTGTTGACTATACCAAAGCCTTTGACTGTGTGGATCACAATAAACTGTGGAAAATTCTGAACGAGATGGCAATACCAGACCACCTGACCTGCCTCTTGAGAAATCTATATGCAGGACAGGAAGCAGCAGTTAGAACTGGACATGGAACAACAGACTGGCTCCAAATAGGAAAAGGAGTATGTCAAGGCTGTATATTGTCACCCCGCTTATTTAACTTATATGCAGAGTACATCATGAGAAACGCTGGGCTGGAGGAAGCACAAGCTGGACTCAAGATTGCCGAGAAAAATATCAATAAGCTCAGATATGCAGATGATACCACCCTTATGGCAGAAAGTGAAGAGGAACTAAAGAGGCTCTTGATGAAAGTGAAAGAGGAGAGTGAAAAAATTGGCTTAAAGCTCAACATTCGGAAAACTAAGATCATGGCATCTGGTCCCATCACCTCATGGCAAATAGATGGGGAAAAAGTGGAAACAGTGAGACTTTATTTTTCTGGGCTCCAAAATCACTGCAGATACTGATTGTAGCCATGAAATTAAAAGATGCTTACCCATTGGAAGGAAAGTTATGACTAATCTAGACAGCATATTCAAAAGCAGAGATGTTACTTTGCCAACAAAGCTCCATCTAGTCAAGGCTATGGTTTTTCCAGTGGTTATATATGAATGTGAGAGTTGAACTGTGAAGAAAGCTGAGCACCGAAGAATTGATGCTTTTGAGCTGTGGTGATGGAGAAGACTCTTGAGAGTCCCTTGGACTGCAAGGAGATCCAACTAGTCCATCCTAAAGGAGATCAGTCCTGGGTGTTCATTGGAGGGTCTGATATTGAAGCTGAAACTCCAATACTTTGGCCACCTGATGAAGAGCTGACTCATTTGAAAAGACCCTGATGCTGGGAGGGATTGGGGGCAGGAAGAGAAGGGGACGACAGGGGATGAGATGGTTGGATGGCATCCCCGACTTGATGGACACGAGTTTGGGCAGGCTCTGGGAGTAGGTGTTGGACAGGGAGGCCTGGCGTGCTGCAGCTCATGGGGTCACCAAGAGTCAGACACGACTGAGCGACTGAACTGAGCTGAGAATAGACATTTTCCTTAAGAGGTCTTGTGAACGTCTGTTTCCTTTCCTGCCTTATCCTTATCATTCTATTTAATATTCCCTTCAAATGGCCCCATTGTTCTGATGGAGCAATGTCAAAGCATCCGATACCATGGAAGAAAGTACTGTATATAGCAGATATATGTGATGGCTTGGTAGGCATCCAATATTAGATCTGAGGACAGATTTATGGTAGAATTGGTCTCTTTTCAGTCATGTGTGACACTCTGTGCCCAAAGATTGCTGATTTTTGAAGTTGAGTTAACAACATGTACTAAATTTGATTCTTGTTCCAGTCAGTGTGTATTTTTTGTCAATGCATTTTATATACAGTTGTACACTTGGGGACTTTTTTTTTAACTGTAGTAGAATAATATTGCCATAGTATAAAATATTGTGGCATAAATATAAAGATTATTAAGATTTTTAATAACTGAAGAGTTATTAAAAAGACCCCTTTAAACCTCACTTGTATAAATTTATTAATCAGATCCCTGCCTCTGTCCTTTGCCTCTCTCTGTTCAACACGCCACCACTGTGCATCCAGTAAAGCTTTCTTATTTTATTTTTTGTTTGGTTTTAACAGTGATGGATGTGATTTATTTATAAACTGATTACTAATAAAAGTAAGTTTTATACTAACTTCCTTACAATTCAAGTAGGTCACAGAATGAAGAAAACAAAGCAAATCCCCAGTCCTGAACCTCTAAATGTTACATGTCCTTCCAGCTTACCTGAATATACAAATATATGAATGACTGTGTATGGAGCTATACCATTAAATTTACTTGAGTAGTGTTATTTTTTTTTTAACTTAAATGTTTACTTATCTAATATGGGGTGGGATGTGGGAGGGGGATTCAGGATTGGGAGCTCGTAAACATCCGTGGTGGATTCATGTCAATGTATGGCAAAACCAATATGGTATTGTAAAGTAAAATAAAGTAAAAATTTAAAAATAAATAAATAAAAAAGAAAAAATTAAAGAACCATAAGTTTGAAATTAGAGCAGTTAACACAAAGGGGCAACAAACTAAAAAAAAAAATCAAGTGGCTAAAAATAGCTCAGTTATAAAAGTACAATTTATAGTATCATTTATCTCAGTAAAAGAAACAAAACCACTAAATGTCTTTCCTTCTAAATAAGACTGTTTTCTCTGCAGAAAGGAAAAAAAAAAAAAGCAACTAAAGATTTGCAACTATAATCCAATATAACTATTATGTACCCCAGCAGCATCTAAAAATACATGAACCCCACAGCACAAAAATCTCCCTGTAGAAAATTATTGTATTAGTTAAGCTGTTTATTCTTGTTGTGAAGTTAGTTTCATTTGTATAGGCCACAAAAGTTTACTTGGCACATTTTACTTAAGAATAAGACAAAATAAGTCATTCTTTTTAAAAATTATGGGATATTCCATTTTCAAAGAACAATCCCAGATACTTTGTTCATTATATCAGTGTTCTACCATAAGCTGTCAGGCTTTTTAAATGATCACTAAGTATTCAAATACCTGAAGTCTATCAGTGCTGTGTAAACTGTTAACTTCTTTTGAAGATTTGTGTACATTTATAATATGATACAATTTTGTACTAAAGAATTTTTTTTTAAAGATAACCTACAGTACATATAGTTAATTTGCCTCACAGAACTTAGAGATACAGTATAAACATTTAAGAACCACAACAGAGTCCACTGTGGGTTCAAACTTGAATGGATGTTTTCTTGAACCTAGTACAGAGATTATTGGCTCAAGACCATATTCCAGAGTGGCATCAGCACAAGATTCTCTTGTAAGACTCTACTTCTTTAAAAAAGAGCACACTTGGTTATGTTGTTGTTACTCAGTCGCTAAGTCACGTCCAACTCTTCTGCAACCCTTTGGACTGTTGCTCACCAGGCTCCTCTGTCCATGAGATTTCCCAGGCAAGAATACTGGAGTGGATTATCGTTTCCTTCTCCAACAGATCTGCCCAACCTGGGAATTGAAAGTGCATCTCCTGCAATGGCAGGTGGATTCCTTACCACTGATCCACAGGGAAGCCCTACACTTGGTTATACATGGCTTTTAGCCTTGAGCTACAGTTATGCTACAAATCCTTCCCACCCTCCCAATCGAAGTTAGTCATGTGGAGATGTGTGCCTTCTCTGAGCAGTTCCCCAATCAAAGTTAGTCATGTGGAGATGTGTACATTCTCTGAGCACTGTTTCCCAATCAAAGTTAGTCATGTGGAGATGTGTACATTCTCTGAGCACTGTTTCCCAATCAAAGTTAGTCATGTGGGGATGTGTACATTCTCTGAGCACTGTTTCCCAATCAAAGTTAGTCATATTGAGATCTGTACATTCTCTGAGCACTGTTCAGACAGTCCTTGGTTTTCTAGCTCTGATGGAGATCTCAAAGGCGCTCAGAAGTCCGTGTGCTTACATTCAGACCAGGATGAACTTTATGAATGCCACTTTCCTCCATTAGTGACAGGCCACAGATTCCAAAGTGTACATGCAAAACATCTAAATGATTATCTGGCCACTTGACAAATCCCCCTATGAGTCAATCTTGAGTTGATGAGATGTAATTTTTATTTATCTCAAAGTTCAGTCGCTCAGTCGTGTCCGACTCTTTGCGACCCCATGAATCGCAGCACGCCAGGCCTCCCTGTCCATCACCAACTCCCGGAGTTCACTCAGACTCAACGTCCATCGAGTCAGTGATGCCATCCAGCCATGTCATCCTCTGTCGTCCCCTTCTCCTCCTGCCCCCAATCCCTCCCAGCATCAGAGTCTTTTTCAATGAGTCAACTCTTCACATGAGGTGTCCAAAGTACTGGAGTTTCAGCTTCAGCATCATTCCCCCCAAAGAAATTCCAGGGCTGATCTCCTTCAGAATGGAAATTTAGAGTTGAGTTGCTCCCACTCAAAAAAAAAATAATAGGTATCTTCATATCAGGTAGCCGAAGTAATGGAGCTTCAGCTTCAGATTCAGTTCTTCCAATGAATATTAAGGTTTGATTTCTTTTAGAATTGACTAGTTTGATCTCCTTGCAGTCCAAGAGACTTGCGAGAGCCTTCTCCAGCATCACAGTCCAAAAGCATCAATGCTTCGGTACTCAACTTTCTTTATAGTCCAACTCTCATAACTGTACGTAACTACTGGAAAAACCATACCTTTGACTATACAGACCTTTGTCAGCAAAGAAATGTCTCTGCTTTTCAATATACTGTCTAGGCTTGTCATACCTTTTCTTCCAAAGAACAAGTGTCTTTTAATTTCATGGCTTCAGTCACCATCTGCAGTGATGGTGCCCAAGAAAGTAAAGTCTGTCACTGTTTCTATTTGCCATGAAGTGATAGGACAAGAAGCCATGATTTTAGTTTTTTGAATGTTGAGTTTTAAGCCAGCTTTTTCACTCTTCTCTTTCACTTTCATCAAGAGGCTTTTCAGTTCCTCTTCACTTTCTGCCATTAGCGTGGCATCATCTGCATATCTGAGGTTATTGATATTTTTTCCGCCATCTTGACTCCAGCGTCTGCTTCATCCAGCCTGGCATTTTACATGGTATACTCTGCATATAAGTTAAGTAAGCAGGATGACAGTATTCAGCCTTGATGTACTCCTTTCACAATTTTGAACCAGTCCATTGTTCCATGTCTGCTTCTAACTGTTGATTCTTTACCTGCATACAGATTTCTCAGGAGGCAGGTAAGGTGGTCTGGTATTCCCTTCTCTTTAATAATTTTCCACAGTTTGTGGTGATCCACACAGTCGAAGGCTTTGGTGTAGTCAGTGAAGCAGATGTAGATGTTTTTCTGGAACTCTCTTGCTTTTTCTATGATTCAGCAGATGTTGACAGTTTGATCTCTGGTTCCTCTGCCTTTTCTAAATCCAGCTTGAACACCTGGAAGTTCTCGGTTCACGTATTTTTGAAGCCTGGGTATACAAATTACATGTCATTTTCATTGCCTTCAGGTATGCACAAAAACTTTCATCTTTTAGCTGAAGGGTTCTCTAACCTTCTAAGCAAGCATCTTTATTTACTTGGCTTAAGTCAATCTCCAAGAATAACTAGGAATGAAAGGTCAGTGTAGGTTATTGCTGTGTGGCCACTATCGTGAGGGTGAACTGTTCAAGGATTCTTTGATGGATTGAATGAATACCCAGATATGAGGAGCCTCAGAAACCTCGGTGATTTAGATTTGATCTGTCTTCTGTGGGAAAGACCTGCAGGGAGTAAATCCAGTCAATTATATCATCCCTGTTCACCACATGCAAGAAGTCCAACGTTTCAACCATTGAGAGCGCAAAAAATGCAATAGTCAGTTGCTCACCCCAGCCCTTGCACCTTAGCTCATGGGAGTGTGGGTGACCACAGGCTGGCAGGGAGTGGAGACTGCCAGGTGGGTGGCTGTGCAGCCCCCCTGAGGGTGCTGCCCAGCTTCACAGCGCCTTTCTGCAGGACCAGCCTATGTCGCACAGTCACTGTGGCCACCAGTTACCTCCTGCAGGCAGTGCTGGAAGAACTGCACGGGTTGGTCCCATAGGAGTTCTAGCTGCTCATCCTCCATGGCTGCCATGCTGCTGCCAGTAAAGCTTTTTTAAAGTAACATAATTCTATAGATACATGTTTCAGCTGTGGTTAGTTGGAAAGGGGTTAAAATATGTCTGAAAAATTAAACTTGGTAGAATATTATAACTTCAGAAATTGGATATTCAAAAAGGGGTGTATATTAATGAAACATATACCTTGAATACAGCATAGTGTTAATTTTGGAAGTCTGTGAAAATTGTTTAGTTAATGTCAATGAAAATTGAGTTAACTCAAGCCTCCACTTCCAGGAATGTTACTTCATGATATTTTGATCTTCAGGGTGAACGCTTCCTTCCCTGTGGTTTTTGGAACTCCCTGTCCCTCATCTTCTTGTTTTATCTGTTGTTGTTCAGTCCCCCAGTTGTGTCCCACTCTGTAACCCCGTGAGTTGCAGCACGCCAGGCTTCCCTGTTCTTCTCTACCTCCCAGGGTTTGCTCAAACTTGTGTCCATTGAGTCGATGATGCCATCCAGTCATCTCATTTTTTGTCAGCCCCGTCTCCTTCTGCCCTCAGCCTTACCCAGCATCTAGGTCTTTGCCCATGAGTCCGCTCTTTGCATCAGGTGGCCATAGTATTGAAGTTTCAGCTTCAGCATCAGTCCTTCCAATGAATATTCGGGGTTGACCTTTTTTAGGATTGACTGGTTTGATCTCGTTGCCGTCCAAGGGACTCTCGAGTCTTCTCCAGCACCACAGTTTGAAAGCATCAATTCTTTGGCACTCAGCCTTCTTTATGGTCCAGCTCTCACATCTGTACATGACTACTAGAAAAACCATAGCTTTGACTATATGCACCTTTGTTGGTAAAATGATATCTCTGTTTTTAAATATGCTGTTTAGGTCTGTTGTACTTTTTCTTCCCAGGAGCAAGCGTCTTTTAATTTCTTAGCTGCAGTCACCATCACAGTGATTTGGAGCCCAAGAAAGTAAAGTCTGTCACTGTTTCTATTTTTTCCCCATCTGTTTGCCATGAAATGATGGAACCAGAGGCCATGATCTTCGTTTTTTGAATGTTGAATTTTAAGTCAGCTTTTCCACTCTGCTCTTTCACCCTTATCCAGAGGCTCTTTAGTTCCTCTTCGTTTTCTGCCATTAGGGTGATGTCATCTGCATATCTGAAGGCGAAGATGAAAGTTGCTCAGTCATGTGTGACCCCATGGACTGTAGCCTGCCTATCTCCTCTGTCCATGGAATTCTCCCAGTCAGAATACTGGAGTTGGTAGCCATTCCCTTCTCCAGGGGACTTTCCCAACCCAGGTATGGAACCCAGGTCTCCCACATCGCAGGTGAATCCTTTCCTCTTACCATCTGAGCCACCAGGGAAGCCCAGCGTATCTGAGGTTATTGCTATTTCTCTTGGCAGTCTTGATTCCAGCTTGTGATTCATCTAGCCTGGCATTTTTATGATGTATTCTGCATATAAGTTAAATAAGCAGGGTGACAGTATGTAGCCTTGACATACTCCTTTCCCAACTTGGAACCAGTCTGTTCCATGTCTGGTTCTAACTTTGCTTCTTGACTTGCATATAGGTTTCTCAGGAGGCAGGTAAGGTGGTCTGGTATTCCCATCTGTTTAGAATTTTCCACAGTTTTTTGTGATCCACACAAAGTTGTTAGTGTAGTCAATGAAACACAAGTAGATATTTTTCTGGAATTCCCTTGTTTTTTCTATGATCTGACAGATGTTGGCAATTTGATTTCTGGTTCCTCTGCCTTTTCTAAATCCAGCTTGTACATTTGGAAGGTCTCAGTTCATATACTGATGAAGCCTGGCTTGAATGATTTTGAGTATTACCTTGCTAGCCTGTGAAATGAGCCCTATAATTTGGAAGTTTGAACATTCTTTGACATTGTCCTTCGTTGGGATTGTAGTGAAAACTGAGCATTTCCATGTTGTCACTGCTGAGTTTTCCAAATCTGCTGGCATATTGATCTTCTTTGTGCAGTACTTCTGTGTATTCTTTCCATCTCTTCTTGATCTTTTCTGCTTTTATTAGGTCTTTACTGTTGCTGTCCTTTGTTGTGCCCATCTTTGGATGAAATGTTCCTTTGATATTTCCAATTTTCTTGAAGAGATCCATTGTTTTCCTCTATTTCTTTGCATTGTTCACTGAAGAAGGCCTTCTTGTCTATCCTTGCTATTCTCTGGAACTCTTCATTTAGCTGTGTATACCTTACCCTTTCTCCCTTGCTTTCAATTCTCTGGAGAAGGAAATGGCAATCCACTCCAGTATTCTTGCCTGGAGAATCCCACGGACGGAGAAGCCTAGTAGGTTACAGTCCACGGGGTCGCAAAGAGTCGGACACGACTGAGCGACTTCACCTTCACCTTCACCTTCAATTCTCTCCTTTCTTCAGCTATTTGTAAAGGCTCCTTTGGAAGACTTTCCAAATTTGGAAAACCCAGTAATGGCCACAGGACTGAAAAGGTCCATCCTCATCCCAGTACTAAAGAATGTTTAAACCTCTGGACAGTTTCACTCATCTCCCATGCCAGTAACGATATGCTCAAAATGCTGCATACTAAGCTTCAGCATTATGTGAACTGAGAACTTGCAGATGTTCAAGTTGGGTTTAGATAAGGCAGAGGAACCAGGTGTCAAGATTGCCTACATTGGCTGACTCATAGAGAAAGCAAGGGAATTCCTGAATAACATCTACCTCTTGTTTCATCAACTGTGCTAAAAGCCTTTGACTGTGTGGATCATAGCAAACTGTAGAAAACTCTTAAAGAGATGGGAATACCAGATCATCTTACTTTTCTCCTGAGAAACCTGTATGCCAGACAAGAAGCAACAGTTAGAACCTTGTATGGAGCAACTGGTTCAGGATTGAGAAAGGAGTACAAGGCTGTTCATTGTCACCCTGTTTATTTAACTTGTACACAGAGCACATCATGAGAAATGCCAGACTAGATGAGTTACAAGCTGGAATCAAGTTTGCCAGGAGAAATACTAACAACCTCAGATATACCGATTCTAATGGTAGAAAGCAAAGAGGATCTGAAGAGGCTCCTGATGAAAGTGAAAGAGCTGGCTTAAACCTCAGTATTAAAAATCTAAGATCACGGCATCCGGTCCCATCACTTGATGGCAAATAGAAGGGGGAAAAGGCAGAAGCAGTAACAGATTTCCTCTTCTTGGGCTTTAAAATCACTGCATATGGTGACTGAAGTGAAGTTCAGTTGTTCAGTCATGTCTGACTCTTTGCGACCCCATAGACTGTAGCCTGCCAGGTTCCTCCGTCCCTGGGATTTTCCAGGCGAGATTACTGGAGTGGGTTGCCATTTCCTTCTCCAGGGGATCTTCTCAACCCAGGGATCAAATCCAGGTCCCCTGCATATAGTGACTGCAGTCATGAAATTAGACGATGACTGATTCTTGGCAGGAAAGCTATGACAAGCCTAGACAGTGTGTTAAAAAGCAAAGACATCACTTTGCCGACAATATCCATATAGTCAAGGCTCTGGTCTTGCCAGTAGTCACGTATAGTTGTGAGAGCTGGACCATAAAGAAGGCTCAGCACCGAAGAATTGATGCTTTCAAACTGTGGTGTGGGAGAAGACTCTTGAGAGTCCCTTGAACTGCAAGGAGATCCAACCAGTCAATCCTAAAGGAAATCAGCCCCGAATATTCATTAGAAGGACTGATGCTGAAGCTGAAGCTCCAATAACTTTGGCCACCTGATGCAAAGAGCTGACTCATTGGAAAAGACCCTGATATTGGGAAAGATTGAAGGCAGAAGGGCAAGAGGGCGACAGTGGATGAGATGGCTGGATGGCATCACCAGTGCAATGGACATGAACTTGGGCAAACTCCAGGAGATGCTGAGGGATAAGGAAGCCTGGCATGCTGCAGTCTATGGGGTCACGAAGAGTTGGACATGACTTGGCAGCTGAACAACATTCAGATTATCTGCTTCTTGACTGAGCTTTGAGAATTCTTATCTTCCAAAGGATTTGTCTATTTCATCTGAGTGTCTAAACTTATTGAGAAAAAGTTGTTTATAATATTCTCTTACTACTTAACACCTGTAGGAACCTTTAATGATATCACCTTTCTCATTCGTTGTATTGTTAATTTATAACATTTATTTCCTTTAATCTAGCAAAAGATTTATCATTAATGATATTCTCAGAGTTAAGAATTGTTTTCACTAATTTTTCTGTTTCATGTTTCATTGACTTCCATCTCATCTTCATTATTTACTTTCACCTACTTACTTGGGGTTTAATTTGTTCTTGTTCTAGTTTCTTAAGGTGAAAATGAAAGTCACTAATTTAAGACTTTTCTTCTTTTCTAATATTGATGTTTAATAGTATACATGCAGCATCCCACAAATTTTGAAATGTGTTTTTATTTTCATTCAGTTGTAAGTGCTCTGTAATTTTCCTTTTGATTACTTATTTGACATGAGTGATTTGGATGACATGTATTATTTAGTTTCTAAATATTTGAGGATTTTCTAGATTTCTGTTTTTGATTTCTAAATTTAATTCCATTGTGTTCACAAAACCCTACTTTGCATGAATTAAATCCTTTAAATTTATTGACTTCATCATGGTCAAGAATATGGTCCACTTTAGTAGTAGATATTCCATGTGGACGTGAAAATACACATTCTGTTGTTGTTGGATGGAATGTTCTATAATTGTTAGATAAAGATAGTTGATACTGTCTTTCAAATCTATATCCTTAACTGATTTTCTGTTTTATCAATTACTGCAGAAAGGGCATGGGAATATGTTCAATGATCTTTTTAAAGGATTTAAGCAATGAAAAAAAAAGTTGTACATATTTACCCATGTAGTTACCATGTCTGGTACTCTCTGTTCTTCTGTTAGAGCCATATTTCCATTTGACATTATTGGTTCCTATCGGACTTCCTTTACCATTTCTTATAGTGTGTATCTGCTTGTGATAAATTCTTTCAGCTTTTTATTTCTGGAAAAGGCTTTATTTCTCCTTCATATTTTGAAAGATATTTTAGCTGGGTATTTTTCATACAGTAGATGTTGAAGATGTTTAAAGATGTTACTTCACTGTCTTCCCCCTTGAGTGGCTTCCAGTGAGAAAGTATCTTGGTTCCTCTGTATATTAACATTCTTTTTTCTGGCAGCTTTTAAGATTTCCTGTTTATCAGTAGTTTTGAACAGTTTGATTATATTTGGTAAATTTCTTCGTGCTTATAGTGTTTGAGGTTTGTTGAGCTCTTAGATCTGTTGCTTTATAATTTTAATCAAATTTGGAAACATTTCATTTGCTATTTCTTCATCATTCTTTCTGTCCACTGTCCCCTGTCCCATGTCTCCACTGCATGTTTTTGAGGACCCCACTTACACATATATTCAGCAACCTGAAGTTGTCCCACAGGTCAGTGAGAGATCCTTCTTTAAGAATTTTCCGTATCTTCTCTCTCCTATATCTTGCTCGAATCCCATCTCAGACGAGGTATACCTCCTCCTATGCCAAACTGTACCTTTACCTGGACTTCTGGGCCCATTCACCTATCACTGCTTGGACCTCTCTTCCAGTAATCATATGTCCAGTTTCTTTGTCCCTATTGCTTCCTTGCCTAAAACCCAAACAAACTCAATAAAAGAAAACACAGTAAAACCTCTCTTGCTGTTACCAGCCCATTAAGGTACAATCCTTCCACTCCTCCTCCTAACTGAACTTCTTCAAAGTGTAATCTACTTATTGTCTCCACTTTCTCATCTCCCACAGGGCCATGACAATCGTATCTATCTTTATTGATTTACTAAACCTGATTGTTTAAAAGCCCCCAATGATTTCTTCATCCTTTCTGACCATTGCAGGTATGTTTAGAGACTAGAATCTCCTTGAAATTATTTCCTTCCTTGGTTTCTGAGACACAGCATTCTCTGGATTCTCTTCTTACTTTTCTGCTTTATTTCACTGTCCATCTTTCCTTTCTCACTAACTAAGTGTCCGCATTCCCTGTGTTCTTCTCTTGGCTTTCTTCTCTTTCTGTTTGCTTCTTTATACCTCTGAGAACTGTAAGCTCTCTGTTTATTCAGTCACCACTTTCATGAAGCTGATGTCCAATTTATAATATCCTGCTTCTGTGTCTTTCTAGAAGTCCAGACCTACACTCCACCCATTAGTATCTTGAACTCAACATGCCCCATAGCAAATCAATCATGTTTTCCCCCAAAACCAGACAGTCTACTTGTTGTCCTCAATTGTGTTGTATCTTTGCAGTGCAAAGATTATGCTGACATTTTCAGAAACATGGGCCCTGGGTACAAAAGCACAGTAGATATCTATGCAATGTATCTAATAGTTAAGAGGGACACCTTAGGCCACAAAGGTCAATGAATAAATCATTTACTCATAAATAACAACGGTAGTCGAGGGAGCAGATGGGATCTCCAAAGGGAAGTCTGTGGGAGTGAGACAAAGAGAAATACGAAGATTCAACATGGAAATGGAGGGTAAAAGGACAGTGTGAGGCCCTCTGAGATCCTTTTATATAGTCAACTGTGCAGCTCTCCAAGGCTAACACTGCTGGGTGTGAGTGATCTTAAAATAAATGCCCCAAAAGGCACATGCCCATGTGTGTGCACAAACACACGTTATCAACTTCAATTCTGTAAATATGGAATACCTGCTAAAGGAAAATAATTAAGACAGAATTCCCCCACTGCCAGTGGAGGTAATGGAATTGCAGCAGAGCTGTTTAAAATCCTAAAAGATGATAATCTGAATACCCCATATCTATTTAAATGTTGAATTTTTTTTTTTTTTTTTTGGCCACACCGTGTGGCTTGCACTGTCTTGAACCTAGGCCCTTGACAGTGAAAGCTCAAGAGTCCTACCACCAGATTGCCAGGAAATTTCCCCAAAATTTAATTTTTAGTTAAAAGCCTGCCCCGAAAGAAAACTTTAGGTCTGTATTAAACTGGGGCACTGGTTAATGCCTTGAAACGTTTAAGGAAGAAATAATACAAACTCTATACAATTTCCTTCAGAAAGTTGAGAGAATACTTTCTATTAATAATTCGTGCTGGGGCTTCCTTTGTCACTCAGCTGGTAAAGATTCTACCTGCATTGTGGGAGACCTGGGTTCGATCCCTGGGTTGGGAACATCCCCTGGAGAAGGGAAAGGCTACCCACTCCAGTATTCTGGCCTGGAGAATTCCATGGACTGTATAGTCCATGAGGTCACAAAGAGTCAGACACGACTGAGTGACTAACACTAATAACTCATTCTCACTAATAACTCATTCTCATTCTTGAAACATCACCGAAGAAGACTACATATCATTATCATGGTCACAAATGTAAAAATTGAAAGTTTAGACTGCATAAATATATTTTAAAATAATATTATGGCCACATAAACTTTATCCCAAGAATACAGGCTTTTTTATCGTTTGAAAAATCAAGCAGTGCAATATACCATATTAACATACTAAAAAAAGAAAAACCACATGATCATCTCAGTAGATGCAGAAAAAGTATTAGAAAAAAATCCAAAATTCATTTCTAATAAAAATTTCTAGCAGTCTAGGAGTAGACACAGAAATTCCTCAGTTTGGTAAAGGGCATCTACACAAAACAAAACACTATAGCTATTACTGTACTTAATGCTTAAAGGCTGAATTCATTTTACCTAATACCAGTAACAAGACAAGGACACCTACTCTCATCAATATCGTTCTCAAGGTTCTAGCCGGTGTACTGAGGCAAGAAAAGGAAACGAAAGGCAAGAAAAGAGTGGATAGAAAAAGTAACTTTATTTGTGGACAACTTGATTGTCTATGAAGAAAATCGAGTAAATGAGTTTAGAAAAATTTAGAAAAACTAGTCTAGAAAAATATAAGATCAATGTTCAAAAATCAGTTGTATTTCTATATACTCATAAAAATCAGATATTAGAGTTTTTTGAAAAAAAGTAGCATGTATGAAATTCTTAGAAATATGACAAAAATTGGGAAAGATTTTTATGATGAACACTAGGAAACATTGTTGAGAGAAATTAACACCCTACATAAATGGAGTGCTGTACCTTGTTTTTGGTCCAGAAAACTCAATATTGAGATGTTCTCCAAGTTGATCTATAGGTTCCACACATTTTCAAAGAAAATATTTGCAGACTTTAAATGTTTTCTGTAGAAGTTGATAAGATTAATATGAAAAGATAACTTTTCACTTCACAAAACACTTTGAAAAAAGGACATTATGGGTTTGATTTCAAATTACAGTCATCAAAACAGTTGTGGTATTGGCACTAAGATAGGTAGTTCAGTGTAGTAGAATTGAGTGTCTGAAACTTGACCTACGTATGTATGGACGGCTAATTTGCAGCAGAAGTGCTGAAGCAAGTCAGCGAAGAAAGGATTATCTTTTAAGTAAACAGTCCTAGAGCAACTGGATATCCAGCTACCAGGAAAAAAAAAATGAACATCAATTCATAACTTGTTCCATGTACGAAAGTTACCCCAAAGTAAATCACAGACCTAAGTGCATGACCTAAAACTATAAAACTCCTAGAAGAGAACAGTAGAAGAAAATCTTTGGGGCTTTGCTTTAAGCAAAGATTTCTTAGATAAGACACCAAGTAAAGATCTGTAAAAGAACAAATTAGACTTTATCAAAATATGAAACTTGTTCTCTTTGAAATTGTGTTGAGAGAATGAGAAGACAAGTCACACAAATCGTATATCTATGGTAAAGGACAAATTTGCAGAATATATAAAGAACTCTGGAAATTCAATACAGGCATTCCCCACTTTCAGAAGTTCGCTTTATGTGACTTTGCTTTTACAAACGACCTTTGTTAGTAGAATGATTTTCACAAACCAGGAGAAATCCAAAGAGGATTTTGGTTTTAATAAAAAAGGTAAAAAGCAAAATAGCTTTCAAGTGTTTGTTTTGCAGCAGCGATTATAGAGGCATCTCTCACCCTAACTACCCTAACCAAGAGTGGCCTTGCCAAGCTCCTTACCCAGGCACTGCTGCTGCTGCTGCTAAGTCGCTTCAGTCGTGTCCAACTCTGTGCGACCCCGTAGACGGCAGCCCACCAGGCTCCCCTGTCCCTGGGATTCTCCAGGCAAGAACACTGGAGTGGGCCATTTCCTTCTCCAATGCATGAAAGTGAACAGTGAAAGGGAAGTTGCTCAGTCGAGTCCGACTCTTCGCAACCCCATGGACTGCAGCCTACCAGGCTCCTCCGTCCATGGGATTTTCCAGGCAAGAGTGCTGGAGTGGAGTGCCATTGCCTTCTCCAACCCAGGCACTACACTTAGCATATCAGCATCAAGCCACCGTAGCTTTTAACTGTGTTTGTGAACATCTGTGATTTATCTTGATTTATATTGTGTGTGTGTTAGTAAGCTGGTCCTAAAGTAATTACTGTCTCACTTTATACCATTTCAGTTTATAAACTGTTTCATAGGAATGCTCTACTTTCAGATAGCAAGGGAAACTTGTAATAAAAAAGCAACCCAAGGGACTTCCTTGGCAGTCCAGTGGTTAGGATTCCGTGCTTCCAATGCAGGGGTTTGGGGTTCAATCCCTGATTGGGAAACTGAGATCCCACATGCTGGGTTGGGGGCCAAATAAGTAAATATAAAAGGGAAAAAAAAGCAACCCAATATTAAAAAAAAAAAAAAGAA